>JAOXOE010030051.1:0-13577 GCA_028565055.1 Phoeniculus purpureus | reverse complement strand
CAGCCCAGGATCCGGTTTGCCCTCTGGGCCGCAAGTGCACACTGCCGGCTCATGTTGAGCTTCTCATCCACAAGCACCCCCAAGTCTCTCTCCTCAGGGCTACTCTCCCTGCTTCTTGCAGCAAGGTTGGACTGACTCACTTTTAGATGTCCCTTCCAACCCAACAAATTTTATGATTCATAGACAGCTGTTGTAAGTGGGAAAGAAGAGCTTTGAACAGCAGGAAGGTTTCCACAACCTTTGTGGCTCATGAGCCATTTCCAGAGGGATTTTACTGTAACGTGGTGTGAGCAACGGCGATGTGGTTTCTTCCTCACATAACAATGTGGAAGAGAGGTAGAGAATTGTAAACATGGGATGCAAGGGAAGCGAAGACTATTTGAATACACGCTGCATTGCCTTCCCAGTAACTGAAAACAGAAAACAAGCTAAAGACTCCTCCAGGGTCTGTTAGTCTGAACAAACACATATTGATAAACCACTGTGCTACCCTTGGGACAGCAAATTGCTGCAGATAACTACAAAAGTATCTAAAGGAAAAAAAACACTGAGAAGACTTCTGAAATAATTGAGGGAAAGAACTGCGGAGAAAATTGAAAAAACTAGCAAAAACCCCCTCAAACAACCAAAACTATTTTTCTTCACTGCAGGAAGCTTCTAAAGCATATGCAGAATGAACATGGTCGATAACAATAACCTGAGGAGAACTGTCTGATAGAGACTTCTTTTTGAGGAAGGCAGCGATTGCCAACAATTGTCACTGCTAATATTAAATAGAACTGCTTTGGCATCTTATTGTAAGAACTCTGAGTGCTCTTCTGGATGCCTTCAAACCCATCCAGCCACACCATACGAGGGAACTGACATCACACATGATATGTTTTCCTCAAAAATGCTGTTTAATCCATCTTTTTTAATCAGGGATGTTCAGAACTCCTTGGAAACAGATCAAAGAAGCAGCTTCTTTTATCTACCTCTGTAAGGTTTTCTTGGTGAATTTTGGAAAATGTTTATCAAAATAGGAGGAGACCAGTAAAACAGATGCAAGAGTCAAGTAGCTGAGTGGTGTCGCTAGGTCTATATGCACTGGCACGTGCTTAGTGACAGGCTGATGTAGAACTCCACAGAGTGGACAGAAGTCCTAACCGAGTTACAGTATTACCCTAAAAAAAAAGGTCATCATTTCCTTAAGAAATCTCTTCAGCAGAGTGGGGTACCTCTGCTTACTTCAGATCATAGAGGGACATTCCTGCAGGTGGTAGTGCAGCTAAGCTCCCCTGTGAAATCCACAGAGGCTCTGAGAAGCAGGAGAAACCAGTCAGGGAAGGAAACAGCCCTGACTGTGTCTAAGAAGCTACCAGTGAGAAGGGCACAGACTCATCCATAGCGTTTCCCAGGTGCAGGTGTATGTGCAGCTTTCACCTTTGGGAAGAAAACACACGGCTAAGTCCTTCTGTACTTCCATTTAAAAATAGCTCTGTGTGGGGGTAAGTAGAAGTATGAAAAGGGTTTGCTGCAATAGAGGACGAAAAGGGTTTTTTGAGGATGATAAACTTCTCTTCACCCTGCTTCGTACAATGTTGACACAAGTGGCAGATAATGAGGCCATGAAAATTCAATCAAGTGATTTTCTGCATTAAAATGATTCACAGAATGTCTTTGGTTAGAAGAGACTTTTAAAATCATCAAGTACATCCTTCAACCCAGGATGGCAGGACTGCCAGGTCACTGCTAAACTGAGTACCTCAGCACTACATCTATCTGCCTTTTAAATACCACCAGGGATGGGGACTCCACCCTGGGCAGTCTGTTCCAATGTTTTACAACCTTTTCAGCGAAGAAAGTCTTCCTGGCATCCAGGCTAACCCTCCCCTGGTGCAGCTAGTGACTATTTCCTCTGGTCCTCTCACTTGCCACCAGGGAGAAGAGGTTGAACCCCTCCTCACTTTAACCTCCTTTCAGGCTGTAAAGTGATAAGGTTTCCCCTCAGCCTTGTTTTCTTTAGGCTAAACAACCCCAGTTCCATCAACCACTCCTCTTACAACTTGTCCTCCAGAGTCTTCACCAGCCTTGTTGCCTTTCTCTAGACCAGCTCCAGCCCCTCAATGTCCTTCTTGTAGTGAGGTGCCCAAAACAGAACCCAATACTCAAGATGATTCCTCACCAGGGCCAAGTATAGGGGGAATATCACCTCCATGCCCCTGTTGCCCTCAGTATTGCTGATACAAGACAGGATCCTGTTGGCCTTCTTGGCCCCCTGGGCACGCTGCTGGCTCCTGTCTGGGTCACCATCAATGCTTTTCTGTTGTGCAGCTTTCCAACCACACATCCTCAAGTCTGATTCAAATCACTCCAAGTCAGAAGAGAGGAGTTTTCCGTGCTGGGAGCATGGCAGGCGTGTAATTACCTCCCAATTAATCTAAAGAACAGGCAAGGATGAATGATTATAGGTTTGGTGTAACAACAAGATATGAGGACCTGCTCCCACTGCTTCTTACGTGTCAACACCTAAGTGTTCTGTATTAAGCAGGGATTTCAAAGGCCAGTGCTGCTTTAGTTGAGTCAAATGGCAGAAATCCTTCTCTCATTCAGGAAAAGATGTTTTTAGTTTGCATTTGCTCTACCTTCTCCGTGACACAGTGGCACATGTGTACTGCAAGTGGCAAGCTGAAACCTCTCAAGTGATTTTAGAAAGCCAGTGGCATGGAGAGCAAGTTTGTTTAAGGGTGTGTGTTTTCCAGCCAGTCTGTTGCTGTCTGCAGAACAAGGTGACAGCAGTCTGTCACTTTCGATCACTGGACTTTTTATCAAGTCTTTGATATATTTATGTGAAGGAACCCAATGGGCTTGGGACCCCACTGTCCTGGACATGGTGTGAAACACATTTCTTCTCGTCCTCGGAGAGCAGCTGGCACCCCAGAGGGGACTGGTTTTTCATAGGGAAGTAATCCTTGGTCAGTCTCCACCTACACTAGAGATTTTTGCTGTGCCCTGCCTCACAAGACGCTGCTCAATGTGGTGCTGTTCTCACCAATCCCGTTAGTTTTGAGCACTTCCCAGGACTAGAGACTGACCTGAATCAGAATTCGCAGGCAAACCATTTAAAGCAAAGGTCAAACCTCACAGGAGCCCTAGCTCTGCATTGTCTTTATTAGCTCTGCAATTTGCTACCCAAAAGAGGGCTTTTAAGCCACCGCCGCAGAGGCTAATGGCAGACGTGATTAACGAGCCACACTTTGCAATAACAATTTCTGGGAAAAAGCTCTGCATACACTTGTAGAGCTTTTGAACACTGCCATGAACATTCTAGTCTGACTTAGGGCTTTCCATGGATTCCTTTTCAGGCTTTCTAGCCAAAGGCGGTGTCTCCTTTTCTACGCTGGCATGGTAGGTGCCTTACCTTCGTGGGGCTTATTGTGCAGACCCTCGCTTCCTTGAATCCAGACAATAAATACACTTCACCTTCTTCACGTCTGAATTGCATTCATTTGCTAGGGTGAAATGAAATACAAGCAGCAATCAGACTCGTTTCCTGACAGCTGGATAGAGACCTCAGCGTTCCCCACTCCCCCATTGCTGCGTCCATGCAATGCTTGCACGTTCTCCTCTTAAGTTATTTCACACACAGTAGGGATCATAACTTTGTCTGATCCTGCTCAGGCTCCCTCTCAGGCAGAGATGCTTTCTGAAACCTGTTAGGAATTTGACTTTTAAGCCTCCATTTGAATCAGCTCCTTTTCTGAAACAATCAATCCAGTTCCCTACGTTTTCCCAAGCTCTTGGCAAACTTATTCCAAGAAACATAAAGGGAAAAAAATTGAGTGCACAGGTTTATTTTTGATTGTCCACAGTAATGCTCTGAAACTCTTTACCAGTGTCATATTTGGAAATGTAGAATATACAGGGGCCAAAGCTCAGCTGCTGTATGTGCAAATACACTGAACAATCTGCCATCTCTCAGCCGTGGAACCTCTGCTCAACTCAAAGTTGCTAACGTCCTGCCTTTAGAAGCCCATCTTCATCATCTGATACCTGCTTTGACTGTCACCTTTCATTTAATCTGAGACAAGCAAGCCAGAAAGGAAGGAGAAAGGAAGCTCTGAAGTGTGTGTTCCTATACAGTTTTCCACATAGTTGAGTTAAAAATAACTCATCCTTAGTGAAAAAATCTGCCCTTTGAGCCTCTTTTACCCAGGCATTAAAGTACAGCAAACACGGCCAACGTCAGCCGGGTGAAGCTCTGCGCTCTGCAAAGCAGCACAGAACACATGGACTGAAATTACGTGCCCCAAGAAACTCTTCAAGACTGAGAAAACCTGATGTTATATGGACGCTCGGTGATTGATTGGGATGGTACAAAGCTCAGCTGATGGGCAAAGTTTTATCTCTGGACCAGAATTTCAGAGCCAGACTCTGTGATAACTAATCTCTTAGAATAGAGCTAGAACTGTGCACACAAAAGAGCAGCCTTGTGTTACAGAAACACACAGAAGCACAGAATTATTGAGGCTGGAGAAGCCCTCTGAGCTCATCCAGCCCAGTCCATCATCTAACATCACCACATCAGCCAGAACACGGCACTAAGGGCCACAGCCAGGCTGTCCTTAAACACCTCCAGGGATGGGGAATCCACCACTGCCCTGGGCAGTCCATTCCAGGGTCTGATCACCCTTTCCATGAGGAAGGGCTTCCTAATATCCAACCTAATCCTCCCCTGGTACAGCTTCAAGCCCTGCCCTCTCATCCTGGCACTAGATGCCTGGGAGAAGAGCCCAACCCCCATCTGACTACAACCTCCCTTCAGGGAGCTGGAAAGCGAGAGAAAAGGTCTCCCCTGAGTCTCCTCTTCCCCAGGCTAAAGACCCCCAGCTCCCTCAGCCTCTCCTGATCAGACTTTCCCTCCAGTCTCCTCCCCAGCCTCATTGCTCCTCTGAACCCACTCCAGCTGCTCAATCTTTTCCTTGAAGTGAGGGTCCACAACTGCCCCCAGGACTCAAGGGGAGGCCCCACCAGTGCCCAGTACTGGGGGAGAATTAAATCTCTAGTCCTGCTGGCCACACTATTGCTCATATAAGCCAGGATGCCCTTGGCCTTCCAGACCACCTGGGCACCCTGCTGGCTCCTGCTCAGCCAGCTGTCAACCAGTACTGCCAGGTCCCTCTCTGCCAGGCTGCTCTCCAGCCACTCTTCCCCCAGTCTGTGGCTGCAGGGGGTTCTTCTGGCCACAGTGTAGGGGATACACACACACACACACAGAGCAATTCATCCCATTTTTCTGTGTCTAGCAAGCACCATCCGAACAATCAGACATGGCTCAGAATGACGGCGCACACCCCCCCACACACATTTCTGAGACAAGCCCACTCTCCGTCTGTATGCTCCCCACCAGCGAGACGCCACTGTTATTTGGTCCACAGGCAGGGCTGTCATAATGACAAGCAATGATAAACCCTCAAACCTGCTCCCCAGAGCTGGAGCAGCACTTTGCTGAGTAGTGCACATAGGCGTATCGAGTCACCACAGGATGACACGGCACCGTGTGCGCAGTGATGCTTCGTCAATAGAACCACTAAATGCCCCAACACCAAATGCTCTCTTCCTTTGTGCTGGTTTTGGTGTACTCTTTGTCTTCTGTGTGAGTCAAGCATGGTGCAGACAGCCAATGTGACAGGACCGGAGGTCCACAGGACGTCACATCTCATCAGTCAGAAGTAGTCTGGTTCTGTATAAACTGGCACACTAGAAAAACTGGATTGTCAGGAAAAATCAAGCCTCCAATGGTATCTTGCACTACAGCCACTGGAGATTCTCTGCCTCCTGATGTGTGGAGAAAACAAGGCAGGTGTTTTAGGGAGAGTTAAAGTCTGAACCATATTGGATGGGACAGCTTTGCAGAAGGAAAAGCTTTGTGGTTGAGATGGAAGAATCCATAAAAAGAGAGAAAAATATTGGGCAGAAAAAGGAGGAGCAGGACCAAGAGACCCAAGGAAGTAACTGGCCTTTCCTGGGAAGAGCAGTCTGCCCTGCCATGGTGAGCAGAAGGGGAAGTGGCATGAAGACTAGTAGGCTCTGGGAACACAACATCAGAGCACAAGCTGCAAAGGGGACAGAGAGAACACATGGGTACCTCAGCAAGAACCCAGAAACAGAGATTAAGAAAACAGATGCAGTGGATTCATCCCACAGAATCTGCAAACAGCAATACTCCCACTTCATACAATTCTACCTGCAGATGGACATCTGTCCAGCTGCGAGCCACTGCAGAAAACTGCAAAGGAAGTATCATCTCCTTTCTCTTCCACAGCCTGCTCTTTCACAGAATCACAGACTGGCCCATGTTGGAAAGGATCTCCAAAGGGCATCTAGTCCAACCCCACTGCAGTCAGCAGGTACATCCTCAGCTGAGTCAGGTTGCCCACAGCCTTGTCCAGCCTCAGCTTAAACAGCTCCAGGGATGGGGCCTCAACTCCCTCCCTGGGCAACCTGTTCCAGTGTTCAACCCTCCCTCACACTAAAGAACTTCTTCCTAAGCTTGAGTGCTTGGTTTTTCTTCCCTCATTTCTTATAGCACAAAGAGAGAAAAAAGAAAACTTTTCACCTTGTTTGCCTGTCCCAGCTCCTTCCTCACATCCTTGCTGCCATTCTCCCCCCATCTTTCTGCAGCCACCAGAGCAGGGATCCACCTGCCCAGCCAAAGGCAGAAAGAGTGAGTTGCTGCTTGTGCAGCCTTGGTCTTGATGACAGTGGTGTTGAATAGCCCTGTGAAGACCCTGAGCCTTCCATGTTATTTATAAGGTGCCGAAACAATGTCTCTGTTTCATTTGTTTTTTATATCAAACTACAAAACACAGCAGTTGCTAAAAGACAGACATTTCTTCTGCAGAACCCAGCTTAGCCAAGTAAATTATAGCCTTTCACTAATATAACCAATACTGAGACTTCCAGGCAAAGAGGTGCTGACACCACTGGATAGGTGTTTCCAACTCGGAGAGGTGGATCCTTGATCTTCATTTTACCTAAAGGAATTTCTCAGGTTTTTAGGAGTCATATTCAAAGCAACTCAAGACCTACAAAGATGGCAATTGTGTCCAACATGTATGTTGGAAACATAGAAACACAGGGTTGGAAAGGACCTCCAAAGATGATCCAGTTCAACCCCCTTACAACAAGCAGGGCCATCTCTAACTAGAAGAGATTGGCCAGAGCTGCACCCAGCCTGACCTTGAATGGCTCCAGGGATGAGGCCTCAACCACTTCTCTGGGCAGCCTGTCCCAGGGATCCCACACCCTCAAATTCAAGAACTTTTTTCTCATGTCCAGCCTCACTCTACCATTTTCCAGCTTCAAACCAAGATCCCTCATCCTACCACTTCCTGCCCTTGTGAACAATCTTCCCCAGCCTTCTGATGGAGCCCTTTCAGCCATTGTAAGGTCACAATCAGGTCCCCCCCTTTCTGGAGCCTTCTCCTCTTCAGGCTGAAGGTGATTTCCACGCTTTTTCTGCCTCTGCAGAGCTGCACCATGCAGTAAGGAGACATTTGTGACACTGTTTCCTTGTGTCAAGGTTTAAGTTAGCCCAGTGCATTTCAACTGCACTGCAGGGTTTAAACCATCCACTTCAATGTGAAACACCCTAGTGTCCACCACACACTGGAGAGACAAAGACTGTAGATATAAATGTAAAGCTTAAACGCACTATTTGCATCACAAGTGATTTATCTACACCTTCCTTAAGTGCTTGTATTGATCTCCTGTTGCCTGAGTCACACAGCCCTTCTCCGCATTCAGATCTGTGGACTAAGAATTCCCCCTCGCTTGTGGATCTCTGCACACAAGTGATATCAAACAGGCAGTCTGAATAGTAACAAGTATTGACAGATCCCAGGGACCCACTTACGCTGGGGGCAGGCAGCAGCAGCTTTAGATTTTCATCACATCCATGTCACCAGTTATTTATTCTTTTGCTCTTGAATCTGAATGATACTGTGTGGCACCGAACAATACTCTAAGGCACAGAAGGCAGCAGCAGTTGGACGTTCCTAGATCCCTCCTGATACCAGAAGAAATTCCCTGTCCTCGACTGATATTAAAGTGTGACTTTTCTATCCTAGACCAAGTCAATCCCACAGTATATTTGGGTTAACACAGTACTCCCATACATGCAACTATCCCAAGCTACAAGACTCAGATTCATTTCTGGCCTCCACTTGCAGCTACGTAATGATTTCTCATATTTATTCAGATCACCCATAGTCACCACCTCACAAAATATCAGGTCAGTGAACAAGAGCTGGGAAGCTCTCAAATTCAATCCCACAGAGCCACTCTACAGCTTTCCTGACAGTTTGTGTGGTTCACAGGAAATACTTCCAGTAAACTTCCACTCACAAACTGAATCAAAAAAAGCAATTGTTGAGAAAGAAACACAGCTCCAGGCAGGGAAAGTGCTATAGGTGTCCTACTTCTAGCAAATAAGTACCAAGAACAGCCCAAATACCCAAATCCCACTTTGCGTTGTAAAGTCTGGAAGCCCATTTTTCACCCTAAAACCAAGCCTCAGTGCTCAAGTTGGGCTCTGTGTGCTCAGGCACTAGTTTCCAAGGAAACCAGCAACTGCTAGAGCATTGCAAAAGACAAGTCCTACACTAGCTATTTCACAAGTGCACTGTAGCTCTCTCTCTGCGACTCAAACCCTTCCAGGTAGGTTCTTTACCGCTCTTTCTAAAGGACCTTAATACCATTTTGGCTGTTTAGAATGTGAGAATACATAGCACACGCTCCAGTAACAGGTACACATGCACCCAGTCCACTTTCTGTAGATGCTGTGAGAACGAGGAAGGAATTAGTTGCATTATTTTAGGCTCCAGCATAGCAAGAGCTGTTGTTTTTTGCTGTTCTCTCAGCCCTTCAAAACACAGCCAAGCTACACTAAACAGGAATGCCAGAGACTTCCCTGCCTGAGTGTGGACCCTAGAAATGGCAAACAGCAGATGAAAAACATTTATACAAATATTTGTTAGCCTGGTACAAATGCAGCAGGAAAAGCTAAGAGACAATAAATACCAGCAGCACTTAAGCACATAAGCCACCACCATATCCAAAAACCACAGCATTCTAGGACCCCTTACCTTAGAGCTCACACTCAGTAACTTCTGAAACCTTAGGATCCCACAGTGTCTATCCCAAGCAGGATATTGAAAGAAACATGAACATATCAAGTCATTATGTGCTTTTTAACTGTCTAAAGGAGCAATGTTTTGCCCTTGACTCATATTTTGCACCCGGTGTTCAGCAACACAGTAAAGGCAGCAGATTTAGTAGAGGCATGGAATCCACTGGCCTTACCAGCAAGTCTGCGACACAGGGTGTTGTAACCAGTTGGCCAATCTATCTGTTGTGGCAATACATCCATTTTTGCTCAGAGCAGGCTGCTCTGGCCAAGGACGGGGAGCAGGTTATTCATTTCAGACATGTAAGCCCCAGACTGTGTTTGGGACAATAGGGTGCTGGAGCTTTGCACTACTTTCACAGAGAGTGCAGAGAGAAGGCTTTTTTTCACAGCTGAATCTGAAAATAGAAGTTTCCAACCCTGAGCTGTCATAGGGCTGTCCATAGTTTTCCAGCTCATGTTCACAACCATTCAGGATGCTGGGGATGTGCTAATAACATACAAATTCCTGCTGCGATACCCCATCATGGGCCAGTCTGCACATCCTCACCCACCAGTGTATAGTGCAAATGGACACAGAATGAGCTGCTCAGCAGCATCGCCCGTCCCAAGCAGATCCATCCCAAACCATCCCTTCCTGAGGAACCAGTAAATGTCCTTGTTTCTAGCCACGTGCTGGGAGTGGACAGGCAAGGGAGTGGAATTTAGTGGTCAGGGTGGGGTTAGGTTGACAGTTGGACTTATTGATCTTTGCAGTCTCTTCCAACCTTAATGATTCTATCAATCTATGTCCACAGTCTGGGACCTCGCTTAATGTACTTTATACATCTGCATCATTCACCCAGTAACACAGATAAGAGGAAACTACTTAATTCTGTAGAAAATTAATTCATGGACATGTATTAAAATTGTTTTAAAATCCTTTCTACAACAACAACTGCCTCATTCAAGTGCTATTAGCTCACTGAGACCTAATCTTGCTGCATAGTTTTATTTTGCAAACAGCCACCACAGGTTTCAGTAGAGTTTATTCTTACAATCACTCATCAAAGCAAGAATCAGACAGAAAATGATCAAATACGTGGTTTTAATACTTTATTGTGGAGAACTCTTTTTTGCCTTCCTTTGAATAAAACATATCTGGTGCCTTAAGGTTTATGCTCAGCATAAACATTACCTGACTAAACACACTTCAGAGACGATCCAGGACACCACTTGCAAATACATGAAAAGCTTTGTCCTCTGCATCAAAAGCCACTTAGTTGTTCATTACTACTGCCAGTGAACGGAGTCTCAGAAAGAGCCAAACTGCCAGCAACCTCACGCATTCCACTTCCCAACACTCCAAGATGTGAGGCACACACCTCTTGCATGAAGAAAAGCCCCATCCACCACCACCACTGCCAAGCCAGACCTGTCAAAACAGAGGAAAATGACATTGGACTGACTTCCCTTCAGCCCTTCACCACCTTGACACACTGCACGTTAAAACGTTTGTCAGCAGGAACATCATCTCGCGCAATGAAACCTTATCCCAGCAAAGCATGAGGAGGCTCTGCTTTCAGACCTGCTGTGTGAACAGAGGCAGGGCAAGCTGGGTATTTGGGAAGTCAAGAGAGAAGACGGCTCATGGAGCAATTGCCATGCTTCATTAGCCAGCCAGACAGGTGAAATACAGAGAGACTGGGTTGATGGGTACGCAAGAAGTCACAGGTACCCAGATCCACCAGCATTTGCTACAGGAGTAGCGTTTCTTTCACAGCATCCCAGAGCATGTCCATGCAAATCAACCAGCTGAAGTCAGACACAACTGTGTTAGAGCTTGAGATGCACCATGCTGCTAGAATAGAATCATAGACTGGCTCGGGTTGGGAAGGACCTCCAAAGATCATCTAGTCCAACCACCCACGCAGTGAGCAGGGACAGCCTCAACTAGATCAGGTTGCCCAGAGCCTTGTCCAGCCTCACCTTGAACAGCTCCAGAGATGGGGCCTCAACTCCCTTTCCTGGACAACCTGTTCCAGTGTTCAACTGCCCCCCTCCCCCCTTAGTTAACAGGGGTACTAAGGAAGATCATCAGCTTGGCCACATCTCCTATTGGTGGGCATTTCACCCTTTCTCACAGACCTCCTGCCAGTGGAGAGGCACTGCCCATTACCACTCTAGTAAGGTGCTGAGTGAACTCTGTACACCCAAAAAACCCACTAATATCAATATATGTCAGCATTTATTCCAGTATTAGTGGTTCTTTCCAAGCCCATAAATTCTTTTCCAGAAAAACTCTCAACTACATTCAGATGGATTCAACATTATTACTCACAAAAGCAACCACAGCAGTTAATTACTTACACGTAAATGATGAATGCATGTCACTCGTTTGCAGGACTTTCCACCCTGAATTGCAGCTTGATAACAAATAGGCAAAAAAAGGCAGCACTGCTACGTCCATCACAGCTGACTGATGTTTTCTGCAGTGAAACACCAGACCCAGAACATAACAAGACTAAAGAGACCACAACCCTCACCTGATTTCACATTTCCTGCCCCTCACTTCAAGAAAAATCTTGAGGTGCTGGAGCAAATACAGAGGAATGACAAGGCTGGGGAATGGACTGGAGGAAAAATCTAATGAGGAGAGGCTGAGGGAGCCTGAAGAGGAGACTCAAGAGGACCCTCTCCCTCTCAACAGCTCCCTGAAGGGAGGTTGTAGTCAGGTGGGGGTTGGGCTCTTCTCCCAGGCAACTAGCAACAGGAAGAGACGACAGGGCCTGAAACTGCCAGGAGAGGGTTAGGTTGGATGTTACGAAGCCCTTCCTCATGGAAAGGGGGATCAGACCCTGGAATGGACTGCCCAGGGCAGTGGTGGAGTCCTCATCCCTGGAGTTGTTTAAGGACAGTCTGGCTGTGGCCCTTAGTGCCCTGGTCTGGCCAATGTGGTGATGTTAGGCCCTGGGCTGGGCTGGATGATTGCAAAGGGCTTCTCCAGCCTCAGTGATTCTGCAATTCTGTTTTGTTTGCTGTGGGTTATTCAGAACTATAGTTTGAGAGTTTGAATTAATAAACAATTCCCGGCAGCATTACACACCATTTACAATTACCAGCAGCTAATGTTATGCAAATACTCTAAATATGAAGTGCTTTTCAAATATTTCTGGGGGTTTTATGACTATTAGAATCACTTCTAAGTACGCCTCTAGTCCACAGAAGACGTGCACATTTGCCTTCAAAGAAGCAACTTGGCCACTGAAAGGATGCCGTTAAAACCCTTGTATGTATGTTGTACTTTCCCTAAGGCTACCCAACCAAGTGTTTTCTTAAACCAGAGCTCTTAAAAACAACTTACAACACACTTCTACCTCTAAATTCAATTCTATGGGTGTCTGGCAGATTCCCCAAGTTTACATTCAGAGCATTCCTAACTCATAAAAAACAAGCAGCCTTTCAGCTTACTCAACATCTTCTATAAATGATGCTGCATTCTGCTGTTATCTCAGTTAACAACAGGGCAGGCACCACCTCTGACAAGGGAAGATCTAGCTCTTCATGCTCAGGAATGCTCCGCTTGCTGTTTCCCCTTCTGGAAAACAAAATGCGCTGAGAATGCAGTCTTCAAGAAAAGCAAACAGCTGTTGCACGGCATAACACAAAACAGCCTGTAAAATGAAAGCACTGGGTGATTTCCCTCAGCAAGTACCACACAACAAAAGCTACAAGAGTTATGTCTTCCCAGTTAAAAATACTATTCTCCAGTCTGCTAACTGGAGAAACAGTTGGTACAAACTCAGTCTTGTCCTTTTCATGCTGGTAGGCTGTTAGCAGCCAGGATACATCCTGCGAGAGGTCAAAGGTGTGGAAAAACAAACAGCATCTCCTTTAGGGGGTTAAGAATACTGAGACTGCTGGAGATGCCAACGCCTGACTTTTCTTACTAGGCTGATAACCTGTAAGAAAACTCCAGGATGTGATCCCTCAGTGGATTTGAGCTACAAATTCCTGATGTAAACTCACAAAGTCCTGTTTCACAACTTAAAAGTTTAGAGGCAAACTAAAACCAACCCTGCCTCAGCAACTAAAATTCCTAATGCTCTGAAACAGATGCATTTTTCACCTTAAATAGTGGGGTTTGTCTCACAGGAAATTTCATGGGCCTTTTTCCACACAAGGCAATGAAATTCACTGCCACACTTAAAACCATTTGTATTTTAACCAATTTATAACCCCAAATCTTCTACATGGAACCACAGCAACTTCCATAGACACTCAGAATCATAGAATCAGTCAGGTTGGAAAAGACCCTTGGGATCATCGAGTCCAACCATCAACTCTACTCCACAAGTTCACCCCTAAACCAGATCCCCCAACACTACATCTAAGCGACTTTTAAACACGTCCAGGGATGGGGACTCAA
>JAOXOE010030050.1:0-13579 GCA_028565055.1 Phoeniculus purpureus | reverse complement strand
ACCGGCTGTCTTCCAGTAGGGGCTTATATCTATTACTCAGTGGCAACTGAGAAGGTGAGGCAGGCAAGGGTGGTGCTTGCCTTCTGCCACGGCCCTTCACTTGGCTCCACTCACCCCTCCTACTTAGGCTTCAGTCTTCCATCTGAGAGGATGGATACTTGGGTTCCTTGTTTCTGGCTCTTATTTGGCTGTTGTCCAGACTGGCTCCACCAGACTACCTCTATTTAAGCCTCTCCAATTCTCCTGAGCCTTTCTACTTCCACTTGTAGCTTTTCAACCCGATCTTGCAGATGTGCTGCTTGGTTAAGCAGATAATCTACCTGTTCGTACCATACACAGCCAGGAAAACGCAGAACAGTGTTAGATTCCTGGCAGCCTGTCACATGCACTGCCTCATCTTGTTGGGGAACCTCTGTTTGAGGTCCCATGTCCATATGCAGTGGTGACCATGGCCTAGTCTTCCTGTGCTGCCACGTTGTTACCATTTTATTTTTTTTTTTTTTTTTTTTTTGCCCCCTGGAGGCTGAAGCAGCTGAAGCGGCTAGCGCTCTCGCTGCTTCGTGCAGTCTGAGCACGACTTTCAGTTTCGCCTCCCTCAAAGACATCTGGGTCTGCAAACCCTGTGGTGTTTGTCCAGCTTCTCCCACGAGAATACCCAAACCTCAGCGGCTGTTCCCCAGCTCCCCCAAGCTTTCCTGTTCAGGGAACCCCCAGATCACCCAGGCATCTCAATAAAATAGCATTCAGGGACCAGTGCTCTTGCTTGCTGTATACAGTCTGAGCATGACTTCCAGTTTCGCCTCCCTCAAAGACTTTAACTGGGCACCTTAACTGGGAATTCCCAAATCATTTCTGATTTTAACTGTAGAAAACTTTAACTCGGATGCTTCCAAAAAACAATAAGGAAACTACACAACAATTATAACTTAATTTTTATCCCAACTCTCCCTGCAGATGCTGCATAGTCTCTCACTGATGCTTTCCACATAGGAGAAATATGATCTAGTGAGGGGTTAAGTTGGTGTATTCACAGTATCATGAAAAAAAACTTCAGCAAACTATTTAAATATAATAAATTTTAATCCTTCCTTTTGTTGTTTTTGTTTACAACTGTCTCCCTCAGAATATTTCACTCCATTTATCCTTTCCATAATTGGAAAATTATATCTACGCAATTTCTAGTCAGCATTCTGAGCATACAGTCAACTCTGAATAGCAACAAACTGCTTTGGCCGAAGGGATCAAATGAAATTAAAATATGAATTCTAATAAAAGTCCTTACTTAATACATATGAAGTCTATAGCTTTGATATGTAAATTTTCTTACTGGTGACTAATTATGAAAATTAAGCTGGACACATGAAATAATTCATGTAAATTGGTAAAGGTATATTTTAAGCAAATTTTTTAATAATTAAAGCAATTAGCACCTATAGGAAATACAATATTAGAAACTTATTATTCAAGCTACGGTGAATATAATATTTAAGAACTAAATAATTAGAAAATTTTACTTGCTGCTCAGCTACTAAAGGTCCTTGATTCTTGAGTCCACAGACATACATAACCGCTTCAGGTTAAACACTATAAAAAGTAACATATTCTGAAAAGTTTGAAATGGGAAAGATTACTGACTAGTGCTAACAATCAAACTCTTTTTAAAAAACTGATTAAATCTAATGGGAAAGTGTGGTCTAGTTTAACTTTACAGCTGGTGTGGATTCAGAGGATCTGAAACAAGCGGGTCATTCACTCCAGACCAGTCGGACCCATTCTTTTACTGAGTGGCAGTGATGGAAGCTTGCTTTCAGACCCTGGATTCTCTACAGTTCCATCTAGTTAAACAACTTCTTGCCAAAGTACTTGACGTAAACTGCAAAAACATTATTTCTTTGGCTGCAACATTCTTCCTCTGCTAAACTCAACCAAAACTTGCAAATAAAAGCATTTCATTTTCTAGTCCAGGTCTAAATATCATTGAGATTTACAAGTAAAGTTTAATTATTCTAACTCAGGTCCCTAAGAACTCACTAATAACTTTGTCTATCATTCTGACTTTTTGCATGTCTACTGACTCAAATGACATGGCTCCTGTTTGCCAGGTAGTATACTTCTAAATTTATCTGATCATACTGCTCCTAATAATGTGTTTTGACTTAAGTTACACCACCAGACATGTTAACTAGCATTAATTTAAAGCATATTTTGTTTTCTTGTCTGTTGCTCCTATATGCTGAGTATGCTAAGAAATGATGTGGCAATGTTGGGGAGGAAATACTCTTCACATTTCGTCTGGATCTCTCAAAAACATATTGAAGTTGTTCTGGTTTCTATAGTCAGAATTATGGGCAAGTTTTCTGGCAGGCAGCAGAAAAGGGAAAATTAAAGTATAATAAAACTAAGTAGAAATCTCACATAGGACAGCTCCCTAGAGTCTCATGCATTTCTTTTCCATTAATTATTCTCTTGGAGTTTCAAAATATGTCAAATCAGTGTTGCAACACACAGGAAATGTCTGCACTAAGCGTAATGGAAATTAAGATGTGAAAACCACCCCTGAAGTGCAATTCTAAGTGTTGCAAAAATATCACTTTAAAGTGTCTACAAACTAAAGGGAAAAAAATCTCTTAGTCTTTCAAGAATGTAAAATGACATCATTGGCACAGGTCTGATAACTGAAAATGAAAAAAGCTCAAAACAACCCACAAAGTTAATTTCCAACAAAAATTACTGCAATGCCAATTTTGTTTCATAGAATCATCGAATCATAGAACAATTCAGGTTGGAAGGGACCTTAAAGATCATCTAGTTTCAACTTGTTTGTGTTCCTTGTATTCCTTGAAGTGAATAACACTCACTCCAGTTCATTCCCAACCACCCATACCCTGAGTAAAATAAAGATACTCAGCATTTAGTGCTTTATATGCAGCACATGCCCATGAGGTTAGTGGGGATTGTTTTACCTAAAAGCTGAACGTAACTGCTGGTCAACAGGGCCATGGCTGGATCACAGCCACTTGCAGCTGCCCAAGGCTGTGCCCAGCCACATTAGAAGGAGGTCATGAATTGAGTGGAGCTGTGCAAACAGGTCTCTGCTCATGGTGGGTGTCAAGAGCTGCTGCAGCAAGACAGCAACAGCAATGGAACCTGGAAGAAGCTGCTGCAACACCAGATTGACTCTGTCTGACAGTCTGGGCATGGTATAAGAGAACTAACCTTAGTAATTCACGTTATTACCTATTGTTTTGGATAATTCCTGTCTGCATGGGGTATTACTAAAAGTTTTATATGGTAGCACAGTCCTGTTCTTAGTGTTTCAATCATAGAAAGCCCTTCCTTTAGATACAAGCATGTTGATCTGGACATTGAACTGGTTCTGATCTAACTTTCTGGTCATTACTTAAACGAGAAACAAAATATATAAACTGAATGTTGAAAACATGAAAACCATATAATGGTGATTTTAATTTGGAAGAAGTGTATTCTTACTTCACTTACGCTATAATAACCGCAGATCTCTCCTCCATATAACTCTGGTATGGAAGATGCAAGAAAAATACCCATGATCAACCATAAGAATCAATATCCAGTACACACTGGATAATATCTCAATGTTCTTTTTTTGTTTAATTTTCAAATGGTTTAGTACCATAGCGTAAGGAGGTTCTAAATGGAAGTGAGATATTATAATGGATGAAGCAAAATGTAAGTAAGTTGGGGGGGGGAAAAAAAGGAAAATAAGGATTCATTTGTACACCACAAGGGTTAATTTTTTTTTACTGTAGGAAAAAAAAATGTTTGCAAATAGCCCCAAAGACCACTAGATGTCTCTGTAATAAGAGGAATGTAAGAACGTGGTGTTTTAAAAAACCAGTTCAATTTTCATCACTCTCCACAACCCCTTCTGCAAGGATCAGTTCAAACTGTTCTAAAAACTGAAGTTAAATGGAAAGGTGAAATGTTTAATTCAGGCTCTACTTCATGTTGCAAACAACGGAAAGCATTCTCATGCAAAGCATGTGAAGAAAAGTCCCCAAAGTATATTAGAGCACATGCAATTATCCCTTCTAATTAGGCACCAAGTTACTGCACTATGAGTTTATCACCGCTTTGACCTTAACAACAATTAATGACAACCATATGACTAGTTTTTTCAATTTTATGAAAGTCTCAGGCTGTATCTACCCACTTCCTGGAGTAGAAGGGTCATAAACAGCACTGACAGAAGCTCTGCATAAGGACTACTACAAAACAATACTGGATGATGCAGCTACTGATATTCTCGCTTGCTACAGTACTTGTGTCACACATGAAGACAAACACTTCCACCACTGACATACAGTTGTAGGAGTGCACAGATGTGGTTTGTAAAAACAGAACAACATAAGAGGTGTTTGCTCGCAATCAGGCATTTACTGCTTTCAAATTACTTATCTCTGTATTGCACATTTCCTTATATCTTTCTCTATTTTCAAACCCCAACCTCTTTTAACTTTGGAATAAGTTACCTCAGGAAATATTTCTACTGAAATTAAAACAATAGTTTCCTGCACATTTTCAGATTTCACATAACAGCAAGGAAAACATAAATAACTGGGAAACATTTTGTATGATATATTTGTTTAGAAGCAATATTTTTGAAACTTCATTTAGATGTTTACCAAGTTCATGTTCCATAACAGCAAACATAGTAAGTAATAATCAATTAAGTCCAAATAGACAGTAAATTTAATATAAAACAATTAACAAAATATATTCCAAAGCAGATGCATAATCAAAAGAGACTACTGGTGGCAAAATCAGAAGAAAAAGTAAACCAAGATATGTGAATTTCTTGGTTTGCCTTCTTCATGCAGTAGAACCTGTTCTCTCTTCAGCATCTCAGCTCCTGGGCTTTTGATAACTTGTCACTTCTACCCTCCCTCTCATAAGCTCTTGATGTAGGCTGCACTGCCATCTCACCCCCAAAAATAGCTCCAAAACTTTGTCCATCTCAGAAAGTTATTCTAAGCCTCCTTCCCTAGTTCAAGCTCGCATTTTGATTTCTTTCCTCTTTTTAACTCTTTTTTCTTTTTTTCCTCCATCCTTTTCTTTCATTTCACTCTTCCACCCCATCTCTACAATTGTAGTCTGATCCTTCTCTGTGACCATTCTTGCCTGGCTGAGCAGTGCTCAATTAATTCTTCAGCTCAATTCTCCTTCAGCATGGTGTCACTGAATAAAAATATGCACAAAGAGCTACTATTTATGTAAAGGCAAAATTCCACATATTCCAATAGAAATTAAGTCCACATGGTATTATGTAGACATACACATACTATTTCTGATACAAGCCAGAATGCCATTTGCCTTCTTGGCCACCTGGGCATGCCGCTGGCTCATATTTAACCAATAATCAATCAATATCCCCAGGTCTCTTTCTATCTAGCAGCTTTCCAGCCACTCTCCCCCAAGGCTGTAACATCGCTCTGGGTTGTTATCCTTCTCTTTTTTGGTCATACTTCCTACTCAGTCAGTTTACCAGTCATCTGTTTTCTTCCCTAATTATCCTTCTTACGTTAAACTCCAGTGATTTTAGTAGTCTATTACTAGTAATCTATTAATCCTGTATTTTATTTTCAAATAAATTGTTCATAGTAAAAGTAAAACAAACTACAAACCCCCTTGAGATTTCTGTAGATTTCATCTATCAGTATCCTATTTATTTCTTTTGCAAATGTTTTTCCCAAGATACTGTTACTTAGGGCTTCTGTACAAGAAGGATCTCTCAGAAGTATTTTAGGCAGTAAAGCAGCATGATAAATTGTATAAATAAATACAGCATGGAGTTGTGTATGTAGGTGTATACACACTGAGTTACAAGGAAATAATTACACATCAATTCCTGCAATTTCAAAATAAATCAGTTCAAGAACAGTGCACAGGCTTGCAGAAGACTTTGGCTTCAAAATGCAAGATAGAGCAATCATTATTTGCAGAGATAATAAATTTCAAAGATGACAGATGTGACTTAAAGGATGCGCAAATAGCTTTATTCAGATCTATTAAAATCTACATAAAATGTTTCTTTCCTTATGTTCAGCCAACCATGAATCCCTGAGTAAGGGAACAGGATTATACTAATTTAACAGTTACTTGGCTATTCCCAATTTCTCCTCTATGGATTTTCTAGTAAAGGACTGATGGAGTAAATTGTTCTCATTGTCTCAGTCTAGACACCAGCAAGATTATGATCAAAGCAGATCCCAGCTCTCATCCATTAAGCACACAGCCACCCCTCAGCTATCTGTGAAATGCTGTGGAACAGAAATGCTCTGTATTCAGTGAATAATTCTCAATTTAACCAACACAGATGTCAGTAACTTACTAGTTCTCCTGTTGATGGAGGTGCAAGGAGAGAAAAGAATGAAAAAAAGGAGACTTGAACTTTGAAGGCAAAGGAACTGAATTGCCAATGAAAACAATCTAACCTCCTTCCAACAAAGACCTTATACCTCTGACCATCAAAAAGCTAGGGAAAGTAACTCCAGCATAGGGGAGAAAGGAATATGTAATAAACTGAAAAGGAACCAGTCATGGAATCACAAAACACCTAGAGTTGGAAGGGGCCTCTGGAGATGATCTTAATAGATCTGTTTTTACAGGATGAGGAGTGATGATTTCAAATTAAAAGAAGGTGGATTTAAATTGGTTATAAGGAAGAAATTTTTTACAATGAGGACAGTTAAACAGCAGAACAAATTGCCTGGGGAGGTGGGAGGCCCCATCCCTGAAGACATTAAACATTAGGCTGGATTAGGCTCTGGGCAGACTGATCTAGCTGCAAATATCCCTGCTCCCTGTAGAGACTGGAGTCCCTTTCAACCCAATGTATACCATGATTCTATGATCTGGTCCAGTCCCCCTGCTCGAGTAGGGTCACTTGACTTGCTCAGGACTGTGCTTTCAACTACCTCCAAGGTGTGAGACTGGTAAGGAGTGCTCTGTCACCCTCACAGCAAAAAAGTGTTTCCAGATGTTCAGTATGAACCTCTTGTTTCAGTGTGTGCCTCTTGTCCTCTTACTAGGCACCACTGGAAAGAACCTGGCTCATTCTCTTTGTTCCCTCCCTTCAGGTAACTATTGCCATGGTTTGAATTAGAACAGAACAAATTCTGTTCAGTGCTTTTACTTTTCAGCTCAGCCTCTTCTAACTAGCTGCACTTTCTGCAGTTAAAGGTGTGTTTGGGCAGACACTGCTTCTCTACAACTGATAACGCTTGTTGTTTAGTTACTAACAGAGATTGGTCTGAAGAAAGGCTCTTGCTTAGACTTGCTCCTGTGCAGATGAATGTCACTGCTAATCTTGCATACTACCTTGGGGTACAGAAAGTGAGACGCTGCGCCTATGGGCAGGAGGAGACAGGTCAGATGACCCTACATTGACCAACAAGGTATCCCATCCCATGGACATATATGGCATGAAGCTAAGTGATGTCAAGGGTCAGCATTTTTTGTTGCTGTTGTCTCTTCACTCTCATCTTCAATGACCAATATCTGAGGAGGACTCTGTGCATTCTTCATTCAATCCCAATCACTGCATTTCTGAACCCAGCTCCTGTACCCAGCTCCTGTCTGCTGCTGAGTACAGCCTGAGATTTCACCACCATCTGCCACAGTGTAGCTGCGATGTAATTGCCAGCACGGTGGTTTGGTTTGGTATTGGTTTTGTACACATTGCATATCATCATTATTTTAATTACAAGTGTTTTAATTTCCAGCACAAGTGGGAAAGAAGGGTTCAGACCCACTACTGGTCTCGCCCTTTGTAGTCACTGTGAGATGGTCACTGAGAGTCAGCCATTTGTCTAGTGCCACCACAGCCTCAACCCATGACATCGATACACATTGGTAAGGTCCTCTGAGCATCCTCTTCTCCACATAGCCCCAGCAGAACTCTTCACAAATGGGATTACACTGGATTTATTGCCCTTCCAGGCCATAAAAGCAAGACAAAGTCATATACACACACAGACATACACAGATCATTAGGGGTTGGAAGGGACCTCCAGGGGTCATAGAGTCCAAGCCCCCTGCTCGAGCAGGATCACAGAACCCAAGGCAGGTTGCACAAAATGCATCCATACCAGTCTCAGAAGTCTCCGGAGTAGACTCCAAAACCTCCCTGTCAGCCTGCTCCAATGCTCAGTTACCCTTACATTAAAGAAATTTTCTCTGAGATGGAACTTCCAGTGCTCCAAATTACACTCATTGCCCCTTGTCCTATCACAGGGCACAAGTGAAAAGAGATTGTCTCCTTCTTCTTGACATCCAGTTTTCATGTATTTAGAGACAGTGATTAAGTCCCCTCACAACCTTAGCCTGTCCACGCTGAAAAGTCCCAAGTCTCTCAATCGCTCCTCGTAAGGCAAGTGCTCCAGTCTCCTAATCATCCTCGTGGCCCGCCACTGAAGTCTCTCAATGAAGTTACTATCCCTCTTGAACCAGAGAGCCCAGACCCAGACACAATATTCCAGATGTAAGACAGTGTAAAGAAGGAGAAGAACCTCCCTTGATCTGCTGGACACAGTCTTCTTTTTCCAGGGGGGGCAGTTAGAACAGGTTGAGTGTTTGTGGGCGAGAATTAAGGGACACGTGAAAGGGGGGATATTTTTGTGGGTGTCCATTATAGACCACCAAATCAGGAGGAAGATGTTGATGAGGCCTTCTATAGTCAATTGAAGCTGGCCTCTAGAACCAATTAATTGGTACTTGTGGGTGACTTTAATCAACCTGGAATTTGTTGGAAAGCCCACAGCTAGGCATATTCAGTTCAAAAGAGTTTTCCAGTGCATCCATAGTAACTTCCTGATACAGGTTGTGGAGGAACCAACAAGAAGGGGTGCACTGCTGGACCTCACACTAAGGAACAAAGATGGACTGATTGCAGATATTAAGGTGGGAAACACTTGATGATAGTGATCATGACGTGGTGGAGTTTACATGTGAAGAGAAACTGGACCACGTTTGAAAGAATGAGGAAAGCAGCTATGGAACACCTTGGGGATCACGGTTTTACAACTCCGTGTAGCCCCAGACTCTAAGGCCTCCCCTCAAGAGCACTGAACGCCACGACTCCCCCCAAATACAACTCTCCCTCCTCCGCCTCTACCCGCCCTTTCCCGCTACCTCGCACCTGCGCACTGGGGAATGGCCGGAGCCGCCGCCGCTGCTGCTTCCCGTTCCGGCGGCCGCGGGGCCTCCCGGCAACATGGCGGCGGGCGGGCGGCGGTGGCTGCTGTGCGCGGCAGGTGACCGCGGGGCCGAGGCTGTGCGGGGAGCAGTGGGGCTTGGGAGTCGGGGAGGGTCTGAGGGAGCCGCGGGAGGGAGGCGAGGGGTAGCGGGGAAGGCTCGAGCTGAGGGAGGGCGAGAAGGGAGGCGGCGGGTACCTGTGCCAGGCGGTGGGGGATTAGGCTGGATGGGCTCACGGTGCTTTTCCTTTTCCCGCAGTGGTTGCTAATGTGGTGGCATCAGGTGCGGGGATTGTGGAGGATCTGGATGAGTCGTAAGTAGCTGCGTGTCCCGGTTTTGTGCTACAATATGGTTTGTCTGGGGAGGGGATGGCCCCACACTGACAGCTTTGGGTGGCCGGAGAAGCTGCACTGGGAGTGTTCTGAGCAGGAATGGCACAGAGGGCCCTAACAACCCCTACCGTTCTGTGATTCTGTGGCCTGTATTAAGTAGATACAGTTAATAAACCTCCACTTTAATGTTGCTGTTATTTCTGAAGCTGTTATTAGAGGTACAGTTGCCAAAAACATTCTCAAGTTTCCTTACTTTTTCTTTCTTGATAAATACATTAGATTGATACTTGCCTCAAATAAAATCTGATTTTATTTAGCCGAATTCTTCACAGAATCATAGAATCATTTAGGTTGGAAAAGACTTTAAGATGATTGAATCTGACTCTTAACCCAGCTGTCCCAAGGCCACTGCTAAACCCTGTCCCTAAGCCCCAGATCTACATGACTTTTAAACACGTCCTGGGATGGCAATTCAACCCCGTCCCTGGGCAGCCTGATCTAAGGCTTGATGACCTTTTCAGTAAATAAGCTTTTCCTCATGTCCAATCTAAACTTCCCCTGGTGCAGCATGAGGCTATTTTCTCCTATCACTTATTATGTGGGAGAAGAGGCCAACCGCCACCTCTCTACAACCCCCTTTTCAGGTAGTTGTAGACAGCAGTAGGGTCTCCCCTCAGCCTCCTTTTCTTCAGATTAAGTAACCCAAGTTTCCTCAGCTACTGCTCACAGGGTTGGTGCTCCAAACCCTTTGTCAATTTTGTTGCCCTTCTTTGGACCCATTCCAGCACATCAGTTCCTTTCTTGTATTCAGGTGCCCAGAACTGAATCCAGTACTCGAGCTGTGGCCTCTGCAGTGCTGAGAACAGTTTTCTTTGTAGTTGCCATAAGGAATTGGAAGAAAGACCTTAAATGCATTCATGCATGGCCAGAAAGCGGAAACGAGAAGGAGGCCTGCAGGACTGGTTCATGAGTGCTTGAAACACCAGTTACATTCCACCATAAAAATGTGCTTTGTCATCAGATTTAACTCAGAGACTGTGGAGGTGTTGAAATGGGAGGTGCTACCTTCATATTAGATGTATAGTGTCATTGTTCACGTACTGCCATACTTTAGCAGTTCAATTTGCTGTTCCCAATAAAAACTAATTTCACAACAATGAACTGGAGAGCAGGTTGATTGAAAGTGCTACAAAGCAGCAAAATTATTCAAAGTGAAGTAGAAATTATAGAAAATACTAGTTGATAGGGAAGATTACATGGCTGCTTTATGACAAATACAAGCTAAAGGCAACGTTTTAATAAGGGTTCATTCCGTGATAAATTGCGTCATAGATTCAAACAATCAGGAGACCATTCAGTTTTTTACCATGTCATGGAGATTTTGGTATTGCTGAAGACTTCAGGATTTATTGCAGTTTTGGTAGTTGCATGCAGTGCTTTCTAGTACAAGGTGCGGGTCTCTTTCCCAAGCTTACAGAAAACAAGAAACAAGTACCAGGGAAGAACAAACAGGTGTAAGTGACCCAGCATCACTCAGCAGGGCTGTGGAAGGAGCTCTGGTTCCTGTTAGCTTATGCTAATCCATGAGCTGGCTGCCTCAGACCACCGATATATGCTGACTCATAACATTGTGAGTAATGAAGTAGGTATCAAAAAGGAGATACTTTTCTGTCTGTGAGGGTGCATTGGTAGCTCAATCTGGATGGGGAAGCTTTGCAAAAGGTAAAAGCAGGTGTGAAGTGAGGCAGAGGAACAGAAATAGCAGCAGGGTGAGCTTAAGTCCTTTGAAATAGTTTCAATTGACCATGGTTTTCAATTTTGCTTCTTGCTGCTTTTAACCATTAATCGTAGAATGGTTTAGCTTGGAAGGGACCTTAAAGATCATCTAGTTCCAGCCCTCATGCTGTGGGACACCTCCCACTAGACCAGGTTGCCCAGAGACCCATCCAACCTGCCTTTAACACTTCCAGGAATGGGACTTCCACGACTTCTCTGGGTAACCTGTTCCAGTGCCTTAATGACTAAGTGAGGCACATGGATTAAGCAGAGGTTGAGGCAACACTTGATGATGTAGCATCAAGTGTTGGGAAGTTGTCTGTAGCTGAGACAAATTTGATGCAGGAGTGTGCAACACCTATGTCATCTTTCCACAAGTGTAATTGTGCTTGTGTCAGTAGAGAGAGGATTGTGTACGACTGTCAAAGAGACACTGAAATTTATGCTTGGAACAATGCCTAGAAACAGCATCTTCAGCAAATCCTTACATTTCCATTCTGCAGAATCACAGAGAGAAGTTTTTCTTCAACAGTTTTTTAATATTGTCTAATAATTTAATTGTTGACATTACCAAAACTACAGTGAGTTTAGATAGTAGTTTTTTTATCACACTTCAGTATTTGGTTTCTATAGGAGTTGATTTAGTAGATGCTAATAAGTGAATTTGATTATTTAAAAATACCAGGTTTTTTTATGATCACTTACTCCAGTGGCATTACATTCCATTGGACTGTTCTGCTTCTAGGTGTTTCCTTTCTTTCCCTCTTTTCCTTGCTGTCCACTGGTTTTGTAAGATTTCAGTCTTTCTCAGTCCTTTAATGCTTTTTGCAATCAAAGAACAATCACACTGTAGCAGGAGAACGTTTCATTGTAAATTCTTTTAGAAACCAAAGGTGATGTTCTAGATTGAAGTGTGGCCCACAATTTGATGATTCAGTGTCTGCTTTCTGCCTCTTGCATCATAACTAATTATTTGACTTTGTAATTGGAAGTCTTCTGGAGCTTCATTAGAGTTCCCAAGATATGCTAAACTCTTAACTAGTTCTTTCATTAGCTCTGTAGCACTTTGGGTGGTGAAGGGAGTTTTTAGTTAGGTGGTCAACGAAGGTTTTTGTGACTTAAAAATACTGCTTTTCTGTACCAGGTTTTATGTTAGTTTCTGCCAATGAGTTTCCTGCTGTACAAGCCTTGCCACCTTGGTATGCCAAAAATAAAACAAAAAACCCCTGAGTTTATCAGTGAAATGTTGCAATTCTGAGTTTCAAATGCTTTATGAGATTATATTCATGAGTTCTGAATTTGTTCAAGCAGTAGGCCAGCATTACTATTTCTTCAAGACCATTGTGGACCATTGCAAACCTATTCAACTTTAAGTGAAATAAAATAAATGTTCTCTGGTTCTGCTTACTGCCTCTGAAGCATTTACAGGCATTCTGCGTGTTGGGGATTGATGAGCAGGGCTGTAAATCTTGTTAATTGGCTCTTAGATTAGAGTGTAGATTGCACACTTACTATGCAAGTATATATTCATCTCTTTTCACAATAGAAGTGTTACAGTAAGAATACTGTATAATGTATTTATAGCATGTGACATTAGTTATGGTTTCAGTTACATTTATAAATCCCATCTTTTATAAAAACAAACCTGATGTTAAAATGCTGGCTGAATTCGCAATGTGGAAATGGCAAAGTAATGTGGTAATTTCTTTGATCTGGTCGTGACAATATTTCAAGGAAGTGTGGAAGCAGTACTAAGGAACATTAATTTATCATGTTTTATTTGTTTTAGAGGCCTTACCTCTTAGTGCCAGATTTACCATTGGTAAAGGTGCCCAGTTCATTTTGACATGTTGTTCATCGAGCATTGGGACTATTCAGCAGTATCTGTGTATCCAGAGATGCTGATAACTCTTATCAGTAAACTTATAAAAACATAAACTGAGACACCTGTAGGAGAGTGGTAAAGGAGGTTGAACTGAAATCGCTTTGGATGCTCATATGCAAATATCACTACCAAGTTTAGCAGTGTAAACCTTATGAGGAAAGGCTGAGGGAGCTGGGTCTCTTTAGGTTGGAAAAAAGGAGACTGAGGGGTGACCTCATTAATGTTCGTAAATATGTGACAGGTGGGTGTGAGGAGGATGGAGCTAGGTTCTGCTCAGAGTCATCTAATGATAGGACAAGGGGCAGTGGGTGTGAGCTGGAACATAGGAGGTTCCACATCAATATGAGAAGGAACT
>JAOXOE010030049.1:0-13579 GCA_028565055.1 Phoeniculus purpureus | reverse complement strand
AGGGTGGGGTGTCCCTGCCCATGGTTGGGGGGTTGGAACTGGATGATCAGGTGGTCCCTTCCAACCCAGAGTGATTCTGATTGTATAACTTCTCCAGCGAAGTGATCCTGCTGTGGTGGGGGCGGATTGGACTGGATGATCTTTCAGAGTCCCTTCCAATCCCTAGTGATTCTATGATTCTATGATTCTATGATGCCATGGTCCCTTCCAACCCTAACTAATTCTATGATTCTATAGTGACTTACGGTGGAGAAGGTACTTTCACCTTAAAGCCTGTGTTGCTGGTGCTTAGAACTTCTAGAAAATAATATCTATTTGTTCCTGTGTGTCTTGGTGTAGTTCATCCTGCTTTGTCAGGGGATTGGACTATATGATCTTTCGAGGTCACTTCCAAACCCTATTGATTCTATGATTCTTTCTCTTTTCTCCAGCTTGTTGTCTCCTTGGAGCTTCATTGCTCCTGCTTAGAGAAGTACTATCACTTTTGAAGACGTGGGGAGAGCTGTCAAGGTTTACTATTTTATCTGTGTTCAATTGGACAGACTCTTACAATTCTGATATTTGAAGATATGTGAGAATCAAGATTGAAGAAAATGATTGCTGCAGTTTCAGAGGGAAGCAGGAACTGTTTACGGTAAGATGTTTCAGATATTTTACCTCAATGCAGCATGAGATCATTGTGACAAAACTCTGTATGTCTGTGTCTACATTATTGTGTGAGGTTTATTCTGGTGTGCAGTTGGGGAATAAATTAAAATATCTTGGTAGCTTTATTCCACAAATTGAGTAAGTTGTTTCATTGCCTGCAGATTTGTAAGTTGTTTTGTTAAACTCTCCCTTTGTGTCTGACACTTCAGCTAAAAGCTCTTGGTTAAAATACAGTTGACGTCTCTAACCCATGACATTAGTGACAACCCAGTGGGATGCATGGGGATCCAGCAAGAGATCTGCTACTAACACTACAACACTACACAAGTATTGAGAACAATGGTGCTTGCATTTATGAAAAATCTGGAAATTAAGGTATTTTCAGGCAGCACATATGAATGTCCATCAGGGCTTTAGTTTGGGTCTATCCAGATTGATACAACAACTACATGCAAATGTCAATATGCAAACTAAACACAAACTGTTAGCAGAACTTTTTATAATTTGCAAAACAATGTGTTTCCTAAAATATTTCAAGAGTTTGCCACAATGGAGTATGTTCTACATACTATTTAGAAAGATATTTTTGATCCTGGATCAGTTAAGTGTCTCTAAATTTTTTATTTTCCAAAGTGAAAACTACCACCATGACAAATTTTTATTAGGATAGAAAGATCTTCTCACACTGGGACCCTGGAATACTTCTTAACACAGTCCCAGGGGCAACAGGTTTTTTGTGAGATAGCAAAACACATGATGGACTGGGTTAACGTTGGTTTCCTGGCATATAAAAGCACAGAATAATGGTCAGACAGCATCTTCTACTTAAACATATATAAGCACAGTTGGCAGATGCTGCAACAATTTTCATTTCTTGCACTGCTGATCTTTTCTTAGCAGTGACAATGGTGGAAATACCATGAATCAAGCTTCCAAAAGCATAAACTTATGGAGAAATCGACCACAAAATGCCATTGCATTAATACAGATAAGCGAAGCAATTCTACCTTGATGAACTACTTTAGAGAAATCAGAAACATTCTATTTGAAAACCTGTAATAAGAACTTCCTGCCTATCTGGTTTTATCAGTTTAGCCAATTGGATGGCTTTCTTACACATCAACAAGTATATAGATATTTAGCATGAATCATAGAATCATAGAATCATAGAATCACAACGGATTGGAAGGGACCCCAAAAGATCATCTAGTCCAATCCACCTGCAACAGCAGGATCACCTAAACTAAGTCACACAGGTACTCATCCTAAACTAAGTCCCAAAGTCTCACACCATGGGTTTGGTTGACTGATTTTAGATAGTTGTGGTTGGTTAATAACCATCATCTTTTGAATACCCTGTATACCTCAGATGTTTGTTTTCTGTACGTGTTCCATAAGTTTTCCTGCTTTACTAGTTCATCTTTAACTGATGGCTTAGGATGAGATAGGTGTCCCTGTCCTCCCCTCAGCCGACAAGCTGCTCTTTGCAGCTGAAGATTCATTATTTCCTTACAGCCCTGGCTCCTTGTGATCTGAAATGGCAGCTATCACTTCAGGGTAAACGAAGCCTGGCTTTTCTGCGCATGATGAGAGCTAGGAAACAACATCTCACGTAACTAAATAGCACAGAAATCGGAAAATGCATAGTAACCTAGAAATGCTTTCACAAAACGTGGAATACTTAAAAGATTAATTTTAAAGCGAAAAAGCAGAGACACGCAGGTTTGTTGGAGCTCAGAGCGGACCGCTGAGGCTTCTCTCAGCAGAGGGCAGCCCGAGACCGTGTTTGGCTGCCGGCACCTCCGCTGTGAACCCTCCGAACTCCTCCCGGCTCTTGGCACAGTTCAACGAGCTGTTCTGAGTCTAAATTTAAAATTTGTTTCCTCTTTTGGAAGAAATTTGCCTGTTTGCAGGGGTTTTTTTTTAGCTCACAGAACTCCAGTTCTATCATACATCAACTTCTTCTGCATCACAGTAAAATTACCGGTGGAAAGAGGATTTAGAAGGCATGGAGTTCCACCATAGGTTGAGGAGGTCCTTTACATTTTGGTCACACTAGTATACTGTTATCAAATAAGAAGTTATAGCCTTCCTGAAGAATTAAAATGTGGGCAATCCTAGAATACCTATGAAATAGGACCACCCGGCTTTGCCTTGCAGAGCAACACACAAAAGAAAGCAACCCTTTCTCCTCAGAACAGTGACGAGCAGTCTGTGAGCTGAGGCTCTGGCTGCTGCTATTTAGTTTGCCTGCATGCTGACATCATATGTGATCCAAACAGGCCTTGGGATGACAGACACCACTGAACAGCTTGTATTTACTAATGAGTACCAGCTCTCTGCATTCCTGTGTTGTTCCACGACAGCCTGTGTCACAGTCGTCACTGTTGCTTTGCATCTTGTTCAGCTCTTGTTGAGTATTTAGTTACAGAACATCCTTAACATTGGCTCCTATGGGATAGGACACGAGTACTAACAGTTACCAATTCTAAAGTGTCAGTAGTCATTTGAGTTACAGCACATCGAACGGTTTAATGTGCTTGCTTTTTGTTTTGGTTGAACTGCATCAAATTAATGTAGTTCATTAAATTTTTAAAGTAATGCAACTAAAAAAGGTGTCGGGCTCAAAAATAAATGATGTTGGATTTCCAGTAGAAGATGTTTAGACTTTTTTCTAGAGAAGGGTTGTCACGTTTTGCAAGCTTGTGTGATGTGTTTTGGTTGTCTTGCCTCAGCACTTGACCCGCAGTAAGTAAGTTTTGGCCAGTACTGTTTTTCTGTGTACGGCTTGTTACCATTTGTAATAGAGTGCAGTGGAAATACGATGCCTTGAAGACCTTGGTGCTGCAGCACTGTGGCTGCTGCAGTATTTGTCCACCCCTATGCAAACCTCCAGGCACTGCCAGGTCACTCACACACCATCAGCTGATCGGCACAAACAGGACTATTACGTATACTGTGTGTAACTCATTGGCACTGGCTAATCAGTTGATCAGGTCTAGGACTAAGATTAAGGAATTAATTTAGTTAATATGCTAATAGGCTGAAATAAAACAAAACAAGGAGGGTTCAGAACCACTTATAAAGTCACAGGTGAAAGCAAAGACTGGCTTGGCTTGAGGATAAACAGCAACACACATTAAATTGTTTAATTACTGTGTTCAGTTCTGGGCTCCCCAGTTTGAGAGAGACAGAGACAGAGTCCAGTGGAGGGCAACAAAGATGTCTGGGGGGGGCTGAGGCATCTGTCTTATGAAGAAAGGTTGAGAGAGCTGGAGCTGCTTAGCCTTGAGAAGAGAAGAATGAGAGGAGACCTGATCCGCTCCTATAAATACATGAAGGATGGCTGCAGGGAGGATGGTGCCAGGCTGTTTTCTGTTGTTCCCAGTAACAGCACAAGGGGCAATGGGCACAGCTGGGCTACAAGGACCTTCATTTAGAAATAAGGAAAAACAACTTTACAGTGTCAGTCACAAAACAGGCTGCCCAGAGGGGCTGTGGAGTCTCTTTCTCTGGAGATACTCAAATCCCTCCTGGATGCAGCCCTGTGCAATGTGCTTTAGGCAGCCCTGCATTGGCAGGGCGCAGGTTTGGGTTGGACTTGATTATCTCTTGAGCTCACTTCCAGCTCAAGTGATTCTGTGATTCCGTAATTCACACAACATAAAAACACCAACAAAGAGACTGACGGAGAATAATGACACCTGGTTACATAACTGGGCCAAGCTGTTGCCTCCTTCTTCTCAAGGGTAAGCAAACTCTGGCAATTGTTTTAATTTTGGAAACATGGTGACTGTAGCCTGGCTTTTACCTCGGTGCCATCAGTTGCAGAGGCATTAAGCTGGAGAGAGCTTGGAATTCAAAGCTGATAATCAAGAGTTGCCATAGGAAATCCCAATATCTCCAGCTAAGAAACTGGACAAATTCAAATTACAAAAGTCATCCTCAGGGCTCTGGAGTGAGAGAAGCAGTTTTACTAGGACTAAGATGACAGGAAGCATGAGGCACTTTTTGTACAGGGTTTCTGTTAAAATAATTGATGTTTCATTGAAGGATCTTGTGCTGCATTTCCCAGAAAGTGTTTAAGTGTTAACTGTGTTTACCAGAGTCTGGTCAGAGGGCAGTCTCCAGTTCAGGAGGCTCTTGGTGGGACCACCCTAACCCACACTGGAGCAGGAGGTCCAGCCATGCAGGGCCATGTCTGACTGCAGTGCAGCCACCTTCTGCACAGCTCAGTGCTAGTGGGTGCTTCATGCCAAACAGCAGCATTCCTGGAGTTAAGAACTGGGATGAAATCCCAAGGAAGTTGAAAAGGTTCATTAATGAAACAAATTTCTCCTCTGCAATGAGGCTTCTTTCGCACAGGCATCGCTATCGGCAAAGCTCAGTTCCTGCCAGTCTTTTGAAATAAGAATATTCCTTGAGGCTCTTTTCCAAGCTGGATTCTATGGATTAGCCTATCAGGAGTAGATTCACTGAACCAGCTTGGGCACCTCCTGGGAGCTGTGTTCCTGAGGCCATACACACGAAGGCATCATGTAGCTTCTGGTCTTACTATTCTGAATGTGTTTGTCACCACGAACTGGCTCACCAGGGTTGTCACCTAGAGGAGGTGTCCCCATGAACTTAGGTAATGTGGCCCAGAGAAAAACAAGTGGAAATTCTTGGTCTATTGAAGCAGGTCTGAACAAGCCCTGTGATGTCCTTTGTGCTGCAGTCATCACCTGAACTGCAGTGCCATGAGTTGCTGCCTGAGGCACTAAGCAGTAACAGCTGCTTCACCCGGGGGTGTCAGTTGTACAGGTGACCTGTCACCATGGCTGTGACCATGCCAATAATGCAGGCAGTGTTTGCTCTTTGCTTTTTTTGCAGGGTATCTGAATTAGCTTTATATCAACCAGTTCTAGAGGCATCAGTGGCAGTATGAAATCTGTCCTAAACCATCAGAGGAATTCAGGGACACACCTCTTACAGGACTGCAGTGGTGCATGAGCACTGAGCCATAAACACGGGAGACTCTTGGCATCTCTGCTTGAAGTTTCCATACGTTTTATGGGAGGATAAAAAGCAGTCACAACATCTGAGGGTTCTGACTCCCATTGCAGGCAGTGGTCAGGGTGGTCGGGCTGCTTGCACAAAGCTACTTGTGAGGCTTTAAGCTCCTTCTCCATAATCTGGTTGCTTCTGAACCACCTGCATGTGGTGGGGCATGAAGGGGTTAGTGCTGCTGGATTGCTTTGATAATTGGAAAAAGAACCCCAAAGCCATCCAAAAAGCACTGTGTTCTCTGTTTGAGGTCAGTGCTCTAGTAAGTGCCTCTTAAAGACACAATAACCGGATGCAATGAAAAACATCTCTTCAGCAGAAATTGATAAAACATGGAGAGAGGCAGGTGTCTGAGGAGATAAAAGCAACAAGTGTGGCTGCAGTTCTGCAGTTCTGCAGTGAGCTGGCCTGTCAGCTTGCTGAAATGGAAGTCTCTCTCAGGAAATCCTGTAAGCTAATAGGTACATGGAGGTGTTGGTTCATTTACCTCCGCGATGTATGTTAATTGTAGCATGAGATTAACTTACACGTTTTGTAGTGGGACAAACCGGCAGCGGTGGGAGGAGGAGAGCTTTCACCTGCCAGTGATTATTTCAGGGAGTAGAGATTGTTATGCACCTTATACTTCTTAAAAACTGTGTGAGAATGGGAGAGAGGAAATGTTTAAGTAGATCCTCTAAACAGAATTAACTTGTCACTGGCTTACAACTGGCCCAAACTGTGCTTGCAGATAGCTGCCAGGAGAGCCTCTGCTTTGCCGCAGCTCGGTAAGTACAGAACCCCAGTTAGCAATCATCTTGAGCCTGAGCTGCTGTGTGCTGGTGTGGTGTGACAGGATTTGTGAGTTACGTGAAATTAGGAGTAGCTGCAGTGGTGAGTGGCACCTGCCGGCAAAGCAGCGGTTATGTGAGGCTACTGTCGACTCAAGGAGGCCTTGGTAAGGGCACAGAGCAGGTGCATGTGCACGTAGAAGTGCACTGGTGATCACTGACAGACATGCACATCTGTCTGGGCTTGAGGCAATGAGCTGCTCTTTTCTCAGGACACCGTCAGCGTTAGCCATGTGGCACTGACTGCTGGCAGCGCTGGTCAGCTCTGGCTGGTTTGTGGTTGTCCTGGTCCGGAAGAAGACTAAGAGCAGACAGACATCAAAGAGAGGCAGGTGTTGGCTTGCTGTGGAAGGCAGTGGCTGTGACCCTGCTGTGTGCACAGACAGTGTGTGTCTGTGTGGTCTATGCTTTCTGTGCTCTCTGGGGTCATTTTGTCACGGCCATCAAGCTCTTATAGAACATCTCTACAGCTCTCATGCATACAGCTGTGCCGGAGCACAGATCCGCTGCCAAGACTGCGCTGTCTTTCCCATGGTGAACCTGGAGTTGCCAGGTCTTACTGGGGACCTCCAGTGCCAGCACAGGAGTGCTGGGTACATGGTGCTTGGTAGAAATGAGGTCCTGATTTACACTTCCAAGTGTAGAGGACATGACTGTAGGTACTGCAGCTCTGAAACACACACTGCAGCACAGCAGGCTTCTCTTAAAAAAGACAAAAATCATCTGATGTGTAAAATTGTCAGCACTGAGGCAGCAGAAGGCAAAGCAGATTTTCCTTTATTTTCCTGTGCCTTAGAGGAGGAACACTCGCTTGCCCTTCAGTGTGATTACAGCCCATTTACCAACACATCTTTTTGCATTTCCGACCTGCGTTTTGGAGCAGTCACAACAAAGAAGTGTTTCTCTTCAGAGCCTGGAGCAGTCAGAGCAAGGGTAAAGTTTATTTAACAAAAAAGAATAGTTCCAGCTGAATTCACATTGTGAAATTACAGGTCCATTTAAAGCAGAATAGTGATGGTGGCAGGTTAGGGTCAAGGGAGAAGAAACGACATCTGCTGCAAAGTGCATCCAAAAGCCATCTGCAGATATTTTAGTTTTTGTAGGACATTTTTCTTTGCTTTATATAACTATGTAAAAGAATGAAGAAAAAAAAAGAACGAGATGCTGAAAGGAAGCTGGAGGCTTGCTCAGGAACGGCAAGTGGACACATTATGAATGGTGTCTTAAATGCTGACTGATTTCAGAGCTATGGGCTTAGTCCTTCCTGTCATGGCCGAGGATGGAGGTCTGTCACCTTCCTACCTCCACACATGTCCCCAGGGGATGGCCTCCCTGCCACTGTGAGGCCATGGGGGCTTCATCCCTACAAAGGCTGGCCATGGCTGCACGCTCCTTGCTTTGCAGACATTGCCCCGATCCTACAGAAGTCACCTCAATCCCTTTTGTTACAGACTGGCAGCTGTCGAAATGCACATTTTTCATGAGAAAGAGGATTTATCCAGCTTTTCATAAAAATATTTTAAATCTAGTTTGTGCTTGCAACTCTTGCAACAGAGCCTGTCTGCAGAGCTTCCTCCCGTGCACTACTGTGCTGTCCTCTCTCTCATGCCCTGAGGGTTCCCCATTAGTGTTACCCTGACACTGGGACTGAGGTAGAAACCCACCTGGGAATATTTTGCAATTCCTACCTGTGCTGGCGCTGTGTGTTTACCTATATAAGGCTGAGGTTGCCAAAGGGGTTTCCAGAAATTTAAGAGCTTCAGGTATTCCCTAGTGTATCCCTGTCTTGGCTCTACCAAATCCTGCTGAGCCATTTGTTGTGGGTCAGTGCCTGACCTTTAGACATGAGAGCTTTGGGACTCGACCAGATTCCATCACATGGCCAACGTGAGAAGTGGTGGATAGCCCTTCTCCATGGCCCCGTACAAGGCACATGGGAGAGCTGAACTGCCTCTTTCCTCCCTGAGTCTGCCTGTGGAGCAGCTGCTGCCATCTGGATCTGACCTTTTCTCCTGCCCCGTTGTCTTGAGGAAAAGATGGTCTCCCATCATTCTGTCCCCGATATTTTCCAATCTTCCTTCTCTATGTTTTTTTCAATCTTTCTCTCATTCCTGATTTAGTCTCAGTGTAATTTTCTTCTTTGTTCCCATGGCATTTGATGTTTGTAAGGGGAGTGGGGAAACCTTTATAACTTTTGCTTTCTTTCCAGTGGGTGGTTTTAGCCACTGGCTGGGGGAGAAGGTGGGGTGAATCCTCTGCTAGGAGGCTGCTGGCACATTGCGACTGCGGTGGCAGTGACAGGTCCATTCAACAGGTATTTTATTTCTTCCCTTTTTCTAACTGTTTCTTGTTCTTCATTAATAAGTTTTTTAACATTTTTGTTTACTAGAATATTGGGCTTGTTTCTTTCATGTGTTTTGAAGACCTTGGGAAATCAAAACCAGGACACCATGCCATAACCCTGGCATTTAAACAGCAATTGTGTTTGTAGTTGTCCTCTTCTGATGAGTTGAAGCAACCAAAAGACGACAGCAGTAATAATGTCGTGCACTGTCTTTCGTGTTGCTCCCATTTTCACTGCCCACAGAGACATGTGTGGTCAGTTCTGGGGGTAGAGGTGAAGACACATTACCTGCAGATTGCAGCTCAACTTCTGCTCTGACTGGGTAGCACCAAGAAATTCTCCAGCTTTGAGCAGAGGTGATGAATGAGCAAACCAGATAGAGCCCTTGTTCCCCCTGAACATCAGAAAAGGCATCTCCATAGGCTGACTTTGGCGTGCACCTTCAAATAGCACCGGCCTCGCTGCAGCTCTGCTTTGAGGTCCTTTTGGCGCTGCCAGGAGCTGTGAGTTTAAAACTAGCTGAGCCTCTCACACAGCAACATGATTTACTAAACAGCTAAGATATTGGGTCAGTCTTGTAAATCATTTTAATTATTTCACTAAACAGGTTGTAGAAATAGATCAATAGAAAATATGGCATTTAAGCTTACAATGCTGTGCATTCATTATGGGAAGGGAATTATATCAACTGATTTAGGAGCTAATAATAACTGAAAATAACAATTTAATGGAAGTGTTCCAATCCTGCACTTTGAGAGCAGGATACAGCTGTACAAGGTCTACCCATTTTAATCTCAGTCAAGTATACATAGCAATTTTTGACTCTCAGAGAAATGTCAGTCAAGTGCAAGTAACTTGCAGACTTCCAGCATCCCATAAATTACATTATAATAAAACAAAAACAAAGAAACTGTCAGCAACCACTTTTACATACTGGCAGGGTCACAGGAACCAGGCACATGAAAAATAAGAAAACATATTGCAATATAACAAAGTGGAGATGTTGCACAGCAGGAGCTGTTTTCCACTTGCAACTGCTCTTTCCACGAGACTGCGGGTTGTGCTGCTGGGCTTAAAGGGCACATCTTTCCTTAAAATACTGGGGTTTTGGCTCAAACTTCTGAATACTAAACATACAGGAAATAAGTATAAAAAGAGAGGGAGGAAAACAACCCAGAAGAACCTAATGTCTTCTGTACAGCAAAAGCCAGGTGTCACCATTCAGTAGCTGGGCTCAGCATTGCTCCGTTGCAATCATTTTACTGTAGTTAAGCTAAATCTGAAATACTGCATCCTGGTTTCATGCCTGATGGTCGCCCGTGCTGTTGAAGTATTGTCTCCCAAAAATAAGCTGCACTTTGTGATTATTTAATGTCTTATTGGCCATTGAGTAACTACGCTGAACCAAGCAGGCATGACTGGGGGTAGACTTTGAGCTGCAATTGGACTGTGTCCCCTTATTGCCTGCTCGTTTGAGAGCCTGCAGCCTACTGACAGGCAAGTATCTCATCAGCTATCTCCACTCTGCTCTGCAGGCAGAGTTAAGCTTTTCTTCAGGCCCTCAGGCTAGATAGTGTTTGAATGATGCCCTTCATTGCACCCCAAACAGTATTTGAACGATGCCCTTCACTGCACCCCAATTACCTAGGGATGCATGATGAAACTCATTGTAGTAGAATGATAGAATCATAGAATGGCTGAGGTCGGAAGGGACCTCAGAGATCACAGAACATTAGGGATTGGAAGGGACCATCTAGTTTCAACCCCCCTGCCATGGCAGGGGCATCTCTCACCAAACCAGGTTGCCTAGAACCTTAGCCTGGGCTTGAACACTCCCAGAATCACCGAAGGCATCCACAGTTTCCCTGGGCCACATGTTCCAGTGTCTCACTTCCTTTATAGTGAGGAATTTCTTCCTAAAATCTAATAAAAATCTACTCTCTTTTACTTTGAAGCCTTTCCCCCTTGCCCTATCACTAGAGTCCCTTGTCAATTATCATTTGGTTTATTTTGGAAAATACCTGCTTCTGCTGCTTGGTTCAGCACACAGAGAAAAAACCGTAGGCATTTCTCTGCTGAGAAAATCTTGTTTGAGAGCAGAGTGGAATTCTGAGCCGTGGCAAATTGTGCTGCTCCAGCTTATTCACCTGCCTCCTTGAGCTCCGTGTGGCTGTTCTGAGAATGTTAAGTGTTGCTCAAATGAAAATAAATGGCTCAGTGTGACCACAGAATGGGCCAAATCCAGGCTGTGCAGTGAGTCTGTCTGCAGCTCCTGAGACCACGCAAGACAGTTTTACAGCAGAAATGGCCCCTGCAGCTCCCCCACTGCCTGCCTTCCCCCAGGGCCCTTTTATAGTTGCCCTCCCTAGGCAAGAGCAACAACCTGGACGGGTGGTTTGCCCAAGCCCTGTAAATGCCAGCAGCAGGAGCTGAGCACTGAAGGCAAGGCGATGTACTGTGTGAGCACATGGTGCTTTCATGCCCTTGAACATGAGCAGTTCTGCCTCTGGTGCTGCTTTGCTCCAGTACCTTGCAGTGGCAAGGTGCGAATTAACCCAGGCAATGAGCCTCAACTTGGTTGACTTTTCCGTGCACATTTATGACCGGGCTGACCAACACTTTCTGACCTCAGCAAAGCTCCACATGTTTGCTTTCTAGGTGGGCTGCTTTAGGGAACTGCGTTAGCCTAGAGTAAGTAGCATAAGACTTAAGCTTTGAGTTAATAAAGACATTTTGTATTTGTGGAAATTACTTTCGTAGTTGACACTGCAGCAGCCTGGATTTAGTTCCATTCACGCAGCCTCAATATTAGCAATCACGTTATGGTTTGGATTACGACAGGTGCTTGGTGTCACTAACTGCTGCCTGCTTAGTGTGAGCCAACCCGGTTTTGGAGGCAGCGAGGCATCCTTTTGCTTTGTCTCTGCCTGCAAGCTGAAAACTGCAAGGTGGTCACATCAGCAGACCCCGCCATGGGCTCAGTGCAGTGGCACATGCCCAGTTTTGGTCTTCCTGTCTTGGTAAACTCTATTCACTTCTCTGGAGAAGTGATTGGTTATTAAAAGATTTCACTCTATAAGGAATGTGGGGCTCAGCTAGCTCTGATACAAAGCCACCAACTCAACCAGCAGCTCAGCCATAAACTGAGTTTTGCATTAACCAGGACTGCAATTAGCACCTTGCCGCGCATTCAACTGGAGACTTTCATGCCAAATACTACAAAAGTTGAAATAACATCCAAGCTCTCTATATTACAAAAGCTGGAATTACATCCCATCACTCCACAAATGGATTACACTATTATTATTTATAGCACTGTCTTGCACTGAATTAGCATAAATGAATAATAAATATGAGTGTATTTGGTAAAGACCATAAAGTAACTGATGTTTCCTTAATCACACCGTACATTTCCATAGTATCATTTGATTTTGTTGCCTTTAGTTACTCTCGTGCAGTTTCTCGAGTGCTGCAGTCCCCTCAGGGTACTGGCTACCGCTGACAGACAGGGTTTGGTCTAGATCATCACTCAGTACAGTTTTGCCTCGATTTCGATGTGCACTCTGTGTCCTTGCCCAAAGATTTACCAACGTTCCCAAGCAAGTGCAGCTGCCAGTTTAGTGCACTGCTTGGTTTAGTCAAGACAAGGCACACGGACTAGGCACATGCAGCCTTCCAGAGCTCAGAGCAATGTATGTTCAGCAGAATAACGTGGGGTATTTCAACAGCATCCTAATTCCTGCCAGAGACATAGGATTAGTTTAACTAGGGAAGTGTTGCAGTTTGACAATTACCAGATTTTTCAGATGTACAGATTTGTGCTTTCATGAAGAAAAAGTTATGTGGCTTTAAGAGGACCCCCTCCCTGCAGTGACGTGTCCTGGGAGGAGGTGACACTGTCCCAAGTACCTGCCCTTAAGGGGTATCGCTAGGTGAGAGGACAAAAGGGCTGGTTTCCAGAGCCCTGTGTCTTTGGACTGGGGTCTGTCTACACCAGCAGGCGTCTGGGCTCTAGCTCCTCACCGACCCACTTTCCCAGGGCAGCACACCACAGCTCCCTTCCCTGTTTCCCCCATTGGAAATGGGATGGAGGATGCCGTCACTGACACTGACACCGACACCGGCCCCACCCCTGGCCTGAACCTGATGCTGTGGGGAGGAGAAGCAAGACTTTGGTGCAGATCTACCACCACCCCCACCACGGAACAGCCCTTCAACATCGTGGTGAGCTGGGGGATTCCTCTTTTTCCTGGAACTGAGATAGGAGGAAAGAGAAGAGAGGGTCGTGGAATCCTCTCGACCACATGCAGAGTGTGTGTGTGGTCCACCTGCTGACACGGCCATGCGGTCGGTCTCCATCTTGGATCCCACAAGTGGCCGGGGCCATGCGGCCGCCGCTATCTTAGAGAGCTCTGATCAGCAGGAAGAGAGACTGACTGTTGTTTCTGCCGCTGAGGAAACATGGGGATGCTCAAGTATTGGGGAGAATTCCCTCAGGCTTAGCTGACGAAAGCAGAAGGACTCGAGAATCCTTAAACCTTGGGCATGAAAGACAGAGTCTGGGTTCTTTGCTTGAAAGCGTGTCTCCTGCACCGAGGGATGCAGTTCAGGCGCTGAGGAATCAGGCCAGCCCGAGAGTGTTGAGCTGGAGAAGCTATGTTGAAGAATTGAAGAATTCACCAGTCTGCAAACAGCCTGGGTGCTGCTGTAC
>JAOXOE010030048.1:0-13580 GCA_028565055.1 Phoeniculus purpureus | reverse complement strand
GACCATGAGCCAGCAATGTGCCCTTGTGGCCAAGAGGGCCAACAGCATCCTGGGGTGGATCAGAAGGGGGGTGGTTACCAGATTGAGAGAGGTTCTCATCTCCCTCTACTCTGCACTGGTGAGATCACTCCTCACCAGTATTGTGTCCAGTTCAGGAAGGACATGGAGATGCTGGAGAGAGTCCAGCATAGAGCAGTGAAGATGGTGAAGGAAGTAGAACACCTCCCTTGTGAGGAAAGGCTGAGGGAGCTGGGTCTCTTTAGGTTGGAGGAGAGGAGAATGAGGGGTGACCTCATTAATGTTTATAAATATGAAAAGACTGGGTGTCACGAGGATGAGCCAAGCTCTGCTCAGTGGCATCTAGTGATAGGACAAGGGGCAATGGTTGTGAACTGGAACAAAGGAGGTTTCACATCAATCTGAGAAGGAACTTCTTCCCAGTGAGGGTGACAGAGCACTGGAAGGGGTTGCACAGGGAGGTTGTGGAGTCTCCTTTTCTGGAGATGTTCAAGTCTCACTTGGATATGTTCCTGTGCAACTTGGTCTAGCTGATCCTGCTGTGGTGGGGGGATTGGAGTAGATTATCTTTCGAGGTCCCTTCCAATCCCACAGAGTCTGTACTGCAGTATTGGAGTGGCCCCAAAGAACAACAACAAGGTTAGGTAAGGGTCTGGAGAACAAGTGTCATGAGGAGTGGAAGAGGGAGCTGAGGCTACTTCATCTGAAGAAAAGGAGGCTGAGAGGAGATCTTACTGCACTCTACAACTGCCTGAAAGGAGGTTGTGAAGAGGAGACTTGGTCTCTTCACAAGTAACAATAGGACAAGAGGAAAGGGCCTAAAGTTGCACCAGGGGAGGTTTAGATTAGACATTAGGAAAAACTTCTTCATTAAAAGTGTCATCAGGCACTGGAACAGGCTGCCCAGGGAGGTGGTTGAGTCACCATCCCTCCACATTTTTAAAAGCCATGTGGATTTGGAGCTTAGGGACATGATTTAGCAGTAGGATTGGTAGAGTTAGAGGTAATGATTGGACTCAGTGATCTAAAGGTCTTTTCCAACTTAAACAATTGATTCTATAATTCTAAATACACTTAGGATTATAAGATGCTTCTGAAAGATTCAAAAAATGCCTATGTCTGTAGGCAACTACGTAGTGTGTGAAATTTAGATTCAGCTTTCGTAAAACTGTGCTCTGAATCTAGAAAAAAATACTGTGCATTTTGCTGAACAAAATACTGCCTTCAATACAGTGACAGGTACCAGCAAAGGACTCTGTGTCACATTCGTCTGTTTACTTAAAGTGGTAGGTATACGAGGAGCTCAAGTTATCTAATGAGGTCACTCATCTTATTAACCATACCCTAAAAGAAGATTGATTTCTAAGAAAAAACTTAATTGACAGCTAGTACATATTCTTTCCAAGGACTGTGAATTGACTACGTGGTTGCACTCAGCCTAACCCTGTTATTTTTCTCTGCTTGCAAAAATGAGTTATTTCCAACAGGCTTTGTTTTGAAAAGTGCCCTAACTTTTGTATTGTTGTTACCATAATAGTGACAAGATTAAGCTTGGCTGCCTCTTTTGGCTCGGAGAAACAACAGAATTACAAGTGCAATGGATGGAGACAAAGAAGCATCAGCCCAGATGCTTGAGCCCAAACTCTGAAATCTCCCAGAACACTGCAGTATTTAAAGACAAAAAAATTAACAAACTCAAATACTTTGCAAGCGTAACCATTGCTTCCCGTAGCGTCAGAGACTTGACGTTTATTTTCCTTTAGGTTCAGTGTTAGGGTAAGATATAAAATCAAAGCCCTTTAGACCAGCTGCTGTTCTACTTGATTATTATTCTACAATGATTAAAGAGATCAGTGTTTGGCTCTGGGCTACAAAACAATTGGAAATTTACATTTTCTGTGTGCATTGTGAGGTACCAATTTTCTCCCAGCAACCATATTTGAAGAAAAAATGGTCAGGGAGTTAAATTATTGGGTTGAATGCAAGAGACTTGAGCTCAGAGTGGTTGTCCTCAGGGTGCCTCCTTGATTTACTCAAATCGCATACTGCAAACGTGTGAAGGCTGATGAAGAATTCAGTGTTTCTTACTAATATATACTCACATGCACTGCTCTTACATGCCTTGAAAAAGCCCAGCTTCCTTGGAATATGAAATTGTCTAGTGAGTATATTTCTGTGAGTAGTGAAGGGCAGTATGGATCATAGAATTACAGAATGGTTTGGGTTGGTAAGGACCTCTAAAGGTCATATAGTCCAACCCCTCTGCAGTGACTACAGACATCTTCAACCAGATCAGCTTTCTGAGAGCCCTATGCAATCCAAGCTTGAAATGTTCCAAGTTATACAGCTTCTATCAAACTTCATTCTGGGAAACTTCCTCCAGCGTTTCACCACTCTTATCATAAAAAAAATCTTCCTTATATCTTCTCTGAATCTCCTCTCTTTCAGTTTAAAACCATTACTCCTTTAATTGCTGAAAGGCTGCATTAAGGTATCCCTAGAGCCTTCTCCTCTCTAGGCTGAACAACCCCAACTCTCTCAGTCCATTCTCACAGCAGAGAGGCTGGAGTCCTCGGATCATTTTTGTGGCCCTCCACTGAACCAGCTCCAACAGGTCTGTGTCAATCCTGTGATGAGGGCTCCAGAACTAGATGGAGTACTCCAGGTGGGGTCCCACCAGAACGGAGCAGAGGAGCAGAATCACCTTCCTTTACCTGCTGGGCACACGTATTTTGATGCAGCCTAGGATACAGTTGGCTTTCTGGGCTGCAAGTGCACATTGCCAGTTCATGTCCAGCCTCTCATCCACCAGTACCCACTAAGTCCTTGTCCACAGGCCTGGTCTCAATCCCCTCATACCACAGTCTCTCTTGATAGCAAGGATTGTCCTGACCTATATGTAGGACCTTTCACTTGGACTTGTTCAACCTCATGACTTTCATATGGGTTCATATTGAGCATCACTGGGCATCACTGAGATCTTTGACCATCATTGGCCTCAGATGTTCTTTAACTGGTCATAGATATCCAACTGTACTTCTACAGGTTGACACAGACAAACCTACAAGTAGACAGCAGAACAGTCTTTCATTTTAAGTCACATTAGAATTTACTGTTATAAAGCGAGCAGTACAGAGGGGTTCTCATGGAGCTATTCCTTGAAGTTTACAATTCTTTTCTTCTACAGGACATGTTTCCTGAAACACAAGTGGGTTTTTAATTGGTTTTGGAATTTTTAGAGTAAAGTTTGTTACTTTATGCAGTGCTATACAACAGCAGAGTTCAGTCATTGTTTATGTGCACTTTGTCAGCTATCAAGATGCAAAATGTTCTTACACAGTTCAGTCATCTCCAGCCCTAAATTACATATTTTCGAACCTAATGACTTCAGAGAGACATGAAAACACCAGGTTGAAAACTCCCCTGCCACTTTTCAAAGGGGTTGCTTTAATCCCAGTGTGGAATTTCAGGCACTTTCAAAAAACCCATTCACAGAATCACAGAGTGTCTTTGGTTGGAAGAGACTTTTAAGATCATGAAGTCCAACATTCAACCCAGCACTGCCACAGCACCCCTCAGCTATGTTCCTAAGCACTACAGCTATGTGCTTTTTAAATGCCTCCAGGGATGGTGACCACTACTGCCCTGGGCAGCCTGTTCCAAAGTCTGGTAATTCTTTCAGTGTATAAATTCTTCTTGATATCAAGCCTTACAGTGCAGCTTGCAACCATTTCCTATGATCCTATGGCTTGCCACCAGGCAGAAGATGCTGCCTCCCTCTTCACTACAACCTCCAGGTAGTTTCAGAGAGCAATAACATCTCCCCTCAGTCTCCTTTTCTCTAGATTAAATGACCACAGCTCTCCCAACCCCTCCTTATTGTACTTGTGCTCCAGACTCATGAATTCTGTTGCCTCCATCTGGACAAGTTCCCGCACTTCAGTGTCCTTCTTGTAGTGGGGGGGCCAGAACTGAACACAAGACTCAGGGTAAGGCCTCACTAGTGATGAGCACAGAGGAAAAATCACTTTTATAGTCCTGCTGGCCACAATATTTCTATTATAAACCAGGATGTTGTTGGTCTTCTCGGCCACCTGGGCACACTGCTGGACCGTATTCAGATGGCTGTCAGTCAATACCGCCAGACCCTTTTCAGACATGCAGTTTTTCAGCCACACAAACCCAAGTCTGTAACACACCATGGGGTTGTTATGACTCAAGTGCAGGACCTGGCACTTGGCCTTGTTGAACCTCATACACTTAACCTTGACTCATTGATCCAGCCTTTCTAGATCACTCCAGAGAGCCTCCCTATCCTCCAGCAGATTGACACACCTGCCCAACCTGGTGTCTTCTTCAAACTCACTGAGGGCGCACTCAGCTCAGTTCATCAAAACATCATCCTTTCCTCACCGTTTTGGACCCCAGCTTACTAGAAGTCAGGGAAACTGTTTAAAAAAATCACTTGCTAGGTTCCAAATTGGTATTCTTTATTACACTTAAGAAATTAGAAGACCATCACTATAGTAATAGTATATAGACCATCACTGAGATGTCATTGGGCTGTGCAGAAGCATCTGGAGTTAGATGTAAGTGTGAGCTATTCCTGTAGTCTGGGGCTCTGTAGGACACAGACTGCTGTGCCACACCAGATATGCAGCAGGGCAGAGAGAGACAAAATGTAGTGTCTGTCTAGAAGGCACGCTGCATCCTCTTCTACATGAGACAGCAACACGTTCAGAAAACGATAAGCAAAAGGAAGGTCACTGGGTACAGGTGTAAGAGCTGAACACCCGTAATCTCCATAACAAGTCCTGTGCAGCGTCACCCCTTCCCCTCCCCTCCCCTCGTTCTTAGCTGCCTTTACAGAGAGGTTTTACTGATACTTGCCTAAGGCTAGGTTTAGCATGAGCTGCAGCATCTTTTTAAAACAACACACTAGGAAGAAAACACAAGCTCTCAGGCACGCAGATCCTCCCTTGGCTTTCTGCTTAAAAGTCTGTGTACCCTTGTGCTACACCAAGGGCTTTGTTTAAAGATGTTTCTCCAGCCTGGTAGTGAACAACGTGTCTCATTAGCAGAGGCAGGTGAAAGAGAGATTTTTACAACCTGGTTTGGAGCTCATTTACATCTTTCTTGTTAATATAGATCAAGTTTATTGAAGTTCTTAGTCAACAGGGATTTAAAATAAACTGCTGAACAAAAAATATCGGAGCCCTTCACTCTGTCAGCATTGTTGGCGATGTTACTGACCTAGGATTCAGGTGGGCTTTGGTGTTAGTGACTCATTCACACAGTGAGCTCACTAGGGACGCGGTTAGAAAAGCTAAGAGGAACACTAAGTTTATCACTGGGTCTTTCACTTCACGTATTTGCATTTTTATAAGCTAACCCTCTAATTCTTTTCTTTTAATAGACATAATAAAATTGTACTGCAATAATTACTTTTGCTAAGATTTCCCCAAAGAGCCAGAGGACTTGAGCCTTCCCATCAACAACCAACCTGCTGTGTCCTCCCACACAATGTTCTGAGGTCACAGTCTCAGGCTCTCTCTGGGCATCTTCACTTACCTTATATAACATAAAACTAGAGCATGGCTAAACATCATACTGCTTCGTGCTCCAATGCAAAAAGACTTGAATTTAACTAAGAAAGCATGTAGAAATTATTTCTGAAATTAGTTCTCAGTCTTAAAGTTGAGCTCTCTGCTAAGGCATTCATTAATTAGAAGCAAATTTAAAGGCACACTAGTGAATATTCAGCCCCACTTCCTGACTTGTCGCAAGTCCTCTTGTATTGGTTTCAGTGCAATTTAATGGCATTTCATTTCTAAACAGATAATAAAATACTCTACGAAGTCAACTTCAGCTGCAAGAGTCTGCATTTGGTCACAACAAAGCTTGCTTCCTTTTACTACCTCTGTGTAGGTAGTCACTACCTACCTTGGTTCATTGGTGTAGGCTATGTAGGATCAATAGGCAGTTTTAGCAGATGAAAAAGAAAGGTGAACGTGCTAGTTAAAACAGGACTGTCTATTTCCAGTCCTTAGACAAGGACTATGTTTTTGGCATGATTGCATAAGAAATTCCAAGGTAAAAGGGTTTCCTAGCTGCCATGGGCACATTAAGAAAGTCCTGCGTTTTACACCACATTCTACTCTCTGGAAGAGATGTGTATTAACAGAAAGGAAAAGGTACTTACTAGCCAATGCGGTTGAACAGGAATGATGGGTCTATAAAGCAAGTCTTAACAACTTGTTGCCAAACACCTACATTAATAAAATTAATAATATTAAAAAAGTAAAATCCTAGTACATCTGTTTTCAAAGCTCTTGAGAATGGTGCATTTTCCACTTGGTTTTTCAGAACTCTATTTCAGCGCATTGTCCAGCTCCTCATACATTTTCATAACAGAAATACTTAGCGCTGACATAACAGCTGATATTTTTCTGGCTGCATGCAAACCTTTACTAATATGCGTATATATTGACACAAATTGGACTGCAATGTAGCTTTATCATGCACATACTTTCTCCATCATTCCATCTCAGTTGTAAATGGCCATGTTGGAATTCTCTGCCTCCCTAAATCTGCATTTGAGAAATTGAATGAGATTGAATGTAAATGGATTTACAGCTCTATAAATAACTATTGAATGTTGTATTCAATTCATTACTTTGAGCTTGGTGCTGCTCACATGGCGTTCGTGCTGGTCTTTCACACTGCTCTCATTTCGAAACTCCTTCTTTCCAACACCATCTCCTCTGTTTTTGATTAACCACTCGATCAGAGGCTGCATTTTTTAAGCTTTTTTTCTCACTTTGTAGGAAGGTACCACAGGTGGTTTGTGGCTTCAGCTCAACAATTATTCTTTTAAAAAAGGCTTCATTTGGAGCCACAATGGTTAGGATGGGGTTTAAACAAAGACTGTCTGCCTACTTTGCAGCACGCAGACTGAGATGTAGTGCAGAATCACAGCGGGACTAACTGATCTTATTACGAGGCCCTGCATGTAGGTGCCCAGTAAGAGAGGTTCAGGCTGTGACATGTCAGCTTCAGACAGCTGCTGCTCCCCACAGGTAGCAAAACCCTCTTAACTGACTGTGCCTGCGATGCTGTTGTGGAGTGGCCCTAAGCAGGAACCAGAGATGATTTTTCTGTTTTCTCTCTCTTTTAGCAGAAGCTCCAGGACAGGCTCTGGGGAAACACTGTGAGGAAGCCTCCAGTGTTGATTGTGGCAAGTCATTACCACAGGCTGCACATTAAACCCTGCTGCTGGGCAAAGAGGCTCTGTGGTAACGAAATGTTCTGGCACTTGGCAGCCATGAGAACAGGAGCAAAGCACTACCTGGCAGCTCCTCACTTAACTGCTGCAGGAGCAGATGTGATTTAGTCTTGCAGTATGTTTAGCCTTCACACGAGGCAGTAGAGATGTTCAGAGGCTAGTTTTACCTGTGGCCTGGGTTTCAGGTCATTAAGGACAACCTGAGCACCTCTCTTTGGAACAAATCAAGTATTTGAATACTAAATCCAGATCTTAATAGGTAATGAAGGAAGACAAGAGCAGTCCGTTTCAGAGGCTCATGTTATTTCACATGAGCATAGGAAATTCTTTTAAGGGGCTGGAAAGGACTATGAAGACATGTCCAGATGTATTTGATAAAGGTCTGTCATGTACATTTAAAGCTGACCGACTCTACACAGTAAGAACCTCTGTGCAATACAGTTGATAGTAAGTGTCTTGCCTAGACACTCAACACATTGCAACTGCCACCCACAAACCAAAGAAGTATTTTACTTCAAAAGCAGGGGATTATTGCAAAATCCTATTGAAATTAAGAAAGAAAAAGGTATTTGCACCCATTGGCAGGTATTATAAAAAGCAAAGGAGAAGCTAGAGTGAAGCAACGGTATTTTAAATGGCTCTCCCAAATTTCTTTTCCTTCTTCTTTTACTCACCAGTGCCTCATTTTTGCAGATTCTTTTCTTTTAGGGGTGTACATGTCCATGATGACCCATGGTGATCAAGGCAAACAAAAACACTTGTACTTCAGAATGGAAAAAAACAATCAAATAAAACACTGTTGTGACTGAAGGAGAAGGCAAGAGAGAACTTTGAGCTCAAATCAGTTTCTGTGCCTGATTTGTCTGGGTGAGGATTTTAGAGCTGCTGCTGAAAGGCTAAATGGCTTATTGATGGGGAGAGGTATGTGCAGATCCATTCACTGTCCATGTTTCACTTCAGCTCGTTTCCAAGGTCATCAGTGGGGCCCAGACCTGCCACTGGCTCTCCTTCACTTCAGTGACATTCGCCTCTGTGTGAAGATGGGCAAAATTTAACAAATCTCCTTTTACTCTAAACTGAAAAGAAAAACAAATAAGTGTGCTATGAGGAGAACGCTTCTCGAGGCGCCATTCTCATAGTGATTTATAAACAACTGCCCAATTTAAGCCAAGCGTGCTGTGCCTCTGCTAAAAATATTTTAAAGATACCCTTGCTGCTACTGTAATTAAACATTCATGAGATGGAAAATAACAAACACACAGAAATAGCCGTGTTGCCCAGGATGACTTATAAAGTGCTAGATTTCATAAGTAAAATGGAATAGTCGGGTGACAATGTGTCAGGAACTTAAAATGCACATGAAATAACGTGCTGTGCTAAAGAGGAGCAAAGTCTGGGAGGCATATAACAAATTATGAATAATACCGAATGAGGAAAAAAATACTGGTGAGGAAGAGACTTCAAATGCTCGAGGCTGCATGAGCCTCATGATTATCCGCAGTGATTACTGAATATTCTTAACAAACTGAATATTCTTCTGCACAATGCCAGCAGCATTTCACTGCTTCCTAAGATCAGCAGAGCATTGCACAGAAAGAGTGATCAGATAACTCTTCAGCAGGAGTAAAGGTGAGCTGAGATCCTCCACTACTTTCAGACACTTCTCTAGAGGAATTGTGTCATCCTTACCACTAAGCTGTGCAGGAATTTGTCTTCAGTATGGCTTTTAAGGAATGAAAGGAAGGAGTCCTAAAAGAATCTCAAAAATCATGCTTTTCCCACTATAGCACATCTGTTTTGAAAAGTGTCTCATAGAGCCATACAATCACCCAGACTGAAAGGGACCTCCAAAGGTAATTGAATCAAACTCCCCTGCAATAAGCAGGGGCATCTTCAACTAGATCAGCTTGCCCAATGCCTTGTCGAGCATCACCTTGAATATCTCCAGGGATGGGGCCTCAACTCTCAAGCTAAAGAACTTCCTAACATCCAACTTAAATCTTCTATAGTTTGGAACCATTGCCCATTGTCACTACAGGCTTTCATAAGCAGTCCCTCTGCAGCTTCTTGTTGGCCTTTTTATTTATTAAGTGCTATTTCTTTCATGATAAATGTGAATATTTTACCAGAGATAAAACAAACTACTTACTTTGTACTCACAAATGCAATGTACTTGTTTTCTTCCTCTTAGCATGCAGTATTATAGAAAAGGGAGTTTATTCGTTTTTCACAGAGTGTTATGGGTTGGAAGGGACCGTGAAAGATCATCTAAGTCCAACCCCCACTGCTGGAGCAGGGTAAGCCTACAACACCTGGTGTGCCCAGACTGTCTCCCATCCAAGTACAAACAAGGGCCAACCCTGCTTAACTAATCCAACGTTCCCTCTCTGTGTCTGTTCACCCACTCCTCTTCTTAAAAGATCACCCAAGTCCAACCCCTTTTATTACTAGAGGAGGGTTAGTACCTGGTGTACCCAGACTGTCCCTCCATATGCTGTGCTACATGGGGCTCAAACCTGCAGATGTTGATCGATTGCAGGTTGAACATAAGCAAGCAGTGTGCCCAGGTGGGTGGTCAAGAAAGCCAAAATCATCCTGGCCAGTATCAAAAATAATGTGACCAGCAGGACTAGAAAGGTGACAATTTCCCTGTATCAACACTAGTGAGGCTTCATCTCGAGTACTGCATTCAGTTTTGGACACCTCAATACAAGAAGGACATTTTGATGCTGGAGCAGGTCCAAAGAAGCAATGAAGCTGTTGAAGGGCCTGGAGGACAGGTCTTCTGAGGAGTGGCTGAGGAAACTATGATTGTTTAATTTGGAGGAAAGGACGTTGAGGGGAGACCTTATCGCTCTTTACAATTACCTGAAAGGAGATCTCTTCTCCCAATTCACTAGCAATAGACTGAGAAGAAATATCCTTAAGTTACCAGTGGGGGTTTTGATTAGACATTAGGAAAAATTTCTTCACTGAAAGAGTGGTTTGGTATTGGAATAGACTGTCCAGGGAGGTGGTGGAGTTGTCATCCCTGAAGGTGTTAAAGAACAAGCAGATCTGGTGCTTGAATACATGGTTTGATGCTTGTGGTGGCACTGTGTTGATGGTTGAACTTGATGATCTTGAAGGTCTCTTGCAACCTTAATGATTCTATGATTCTGTAATGTGTTAATTTTCACTGTGTATTTTTTCCCTTGGTTAAGTGGGTTACATTCTACTCATTTCATTGTCCAACTGTCTTCAGCCCAGCTTGGTGTTTTGTTACCCTGCTCAGATTTTCTCTGTGACTTCTGCTTGACTGTAATTCTTTTTCCTCTTCCTCTTCCTTGCCTGCATCGTTATTGCTGTTTTACTTTTGAGCAGCCCCTCTTGAATACATAGTAGGTGGTTTTGATCATTGTGTATTCTTTTTGCTGAGAGATGACTGTCTCTTTGATCACTTGTCACTGTCAGACAGACCTTTAGCAGACATAAATCTGTAGAACTACGCTGCAGATTGAAAGATGTTTCTTGTGTTTTGCCTCAAAAGTAGTATCATTACTTCACAGAATCACAGAATCACAAAATATCAGGGATTGGAAGGGACCTCGAAAGATCATCTAGTCCAATCCCCCTGACACAGCAGTGCTGTCACCCTCGCTGTGAATAAGTTCCTTCACATATTTATGTGGAACCTCCTATATTCCAGCTGACAATCATTGCCCCTTGTCCTATTACAAGATGACACTGGAGCCTGGCTCCTTCCTCCTGACGCTCACCTTTCACATATTTATAGACATTAATGAGGTCATCCCTCAGTCTCCTCTTCTCTAGGCTGAAGAGATCCAGCTCCCTCAGCCTCTCCTCATCAGGGAGGTGTTCCACTCCCTTCATCATCTTCATTGCTCTGCACTGGACTCTCTCAAGCAGTTCTGTGTCCTTCTTGAACTGAGACGCCCAGAACTGGACACACTTCTCCCTCTCTTCAGTTTAAAGTCATGTCCTTAAAGAACAGATCCATTGCTCTCTTGTATTGATATAGTATAATTTAATAATCTATATATATTTTAAATGAAAATCTGATTTTACAATACCTTTTTTTTTGTTCTGCTCACTTAGATTATCATGTTTGTATTTAGGAAGACCTGTAGAGGTTTTTGTTAGGAGATAAAATGACCATGTGAACTCTAACTGAAATGGTCCTTGTGGGCTGTGAAATCAATACACTGAAATGTTTGTCAGATCACAGGCACGTATTTCAGGAGATAGACAAGGTTCTGCGGCTCTGTACCATTCTACAGTTAAAATTACTCTAGGAATACAAAGCACAGCCCAGAGCAAGCAGAAAAGGCTTGTTACAACTAAGCTGAAATGTACGTTTGAACCTTGTGGGAAAGGTGACGTTCAGGAGCACTCCTGTAAATGCAACCTGTAAATTCAGTGACTGCACTAGCGCTTCCTAACTAATTTTTGAGGGGAAAACCAATTTCCAAGCTGCTTTCACTGCTGTTTTCACACAAAAGCCTCTGTAGTGAACATAATAGCCCTCTCTAAAGCACAAAGAGATCTGTATAGCTTTGTACTGTGATATTGCAGAAGGGCCAAGAAACATGGCATGGAGTCGAGGCAGCAAATCCCCCATCATCCACAAGCCTCTGAAAAGACTCAGAGATATAATGAACTGTTGAAGACTATGCTGAGAGCACAGGGAAATGAAGCACGGAAACACTGGGATATAAATTTAGAAGAAACCCCTTGGCTGGTTAGTTCTAGGGGATCTGCTAACTGTCCTAATTCTGTCCAAACAAAACCTCTACACACTGTGGGAGGAGATAAGGTCCCCACACACATAGGGAAGTGGCTGGGGAAGGCACTGTGAGGTGTCCCTCCCATGAGATTTTCTTTGTCCAAGACCTGGATGTACTTGGTGGGCAATGCAGAAGAGTGAGGAGACCCCATGTATACCTCAATGAGATTTAACCTTTGGGGGGAAAATAGTCTGGAATGTGAGTTATATGTTGTAGGAAGTTACGTGGTAGGGATGGCCTTAATGGAGAAAGAGTAAGTTCCAGAATGAAAATGGAAGATGCGACTCTGACCAAAACCTAACCAGTGGGGGGTTTTTTTGCAGTTTCCCCCCGTCCCCAAGAAAACGGAGAACCATGACAACCCATATGGAATATGGATCTATTTGCATTGGATAAAGTCAGCACCATTTTAGCTGAAGCCTGATTTACAAGACCATCATAAAGCCCATATAAACTAAATCACCTAAGAACATGTATACAGTCTGCTAGACCAGATTCAGTAAGCTTTTGAAAAAAAAAAGGTGTTTAAGCATGCAAATGTGTGTGGAAGTGTTAAAATAAACCAGTGAGCTTTCGGTCAGGAGATTAATTTTTTATAAAGACAATGAGATTTAGTTAACACATATTTTTCCATATGGAGTTAAAAGAAGGGTTTATTTCTAATAGCTCTACAGGATTAGGTACTTCAGTAAGTGGTTTACCCCTACCGTCGCAGGAGATGGGGCTTCATTCACAGACACTAGGAGAATAAATAATCTCTGAAGTCAAAAATTTCCCTTACTGCCTGAGTATTTTCTTAAGAGTGTATATTTTAATGTAATTACTGAGCAAATTACTTTTAAAATCACGAGATGAAAAGATACCTATATTGACTATTTACCATAACCTTCAAAATACAAGAGGTTATTTTTCTGTATTTTTTTAAAACTGTGTTTTCTGAATTTTTATTTTGACTCTTGGTTGCAGCCTCTGCAAGGAAGACACTTTATTTGCTCTTCATGACTGCACTTCAAATATTTATCCCATAGTTACTGTTTATCCTATCTACCTGCACTTGACACTTCATTTTCCTCTTCGCTGCCTGAAATCCCAGTACCTTGTCAATGCTAAGAATGAAAACAATTGCTCTGAATACCAGATGACATTAACTAACCTTGATTTCAGGGCAACTATGCTTTGTTATGATGGTGAATCACAAGGCTTCAGTTTTCACCAGTTATTAGAATCACAACCTAATAGACAATATGGATAAAACTCTTGCAAATGTCACTTAAAATTACATTAGGGGGGAGGGGATTCTTCAGAGTAAAACCTTATAGTGGTATGCAGAGTGCTGCATGACAAAATATTTGAAAATATGTTTAATTCATTATTATATCACATGTAAAGTCACGTCTGATATGCTGGAGCTCCAGATCCTTTCCATTATTACAGATCCTGACCCTTTTCAAAAAAAAGATAAGATTTTGTATTGCTCTAGGATTATACAC
>JAOXOE010030047.1:0-13580 GCA_028565055.1 Phoeniculus purpureus | reverse complement strand
GAGGGGCCCAGAACTGGACACAATACTCCAGATGTGGTCTCACCAGTGCAGAGTAGAGGGGGAGAAGAACCTCTCTCCATCTGCTAACCACCCCCCCTTCTGATCCACCCCAGGATGCTGTTGGCCCTCTTGGCCACAAGAGCACACCTGGACATGTTCCTGTGCGTCTTGGTCTAGGTGATCCTGCTGTGGCAGAGGGATTGGACTAGATGATCTCTTGAGGTCCCTTCCAATCCCTAATAATTCTATGAGGAGCTCCATGCAGCAGGCTCTTTCTGCAGCTAAACCCACCCTTTCTTCTGGTACATGGAAGCCTGTGGAGGTGCAGAGGTTGGGTGGGGGTTTGTGCTTGAGAGCAGCTGGAGTGATGGCCCCAGATGGAATCGCTGACATACCTGAATGCAGGAGCGTTCACACAGGGCTTTGTTCGTCCCACACTGTCTGACCCATGTGATAGCCCCTGATTCAGAGAGGGGCTGGCCCAAGCGATCTTGGGTCCCTTCCAGCCTGGCTGTCTCACAGCTTAGTGCTCCTCATTCCCCAGAAGCCGTGGGGCCAACACCTGCAAAGCCAAGGTGCTCCAGCGCCGAGGTCCTCTGATGATCAGCCCATCGCTGGTGCCAAGTGACAGGTCTGCCTCCACAGGACCTCCCTCGAAGCTGAAGGGATTCTCTCGATCTGAGGGCTGGTGCAGGCAAGCAGTGGGTGCCCCATAGCAGCTCCAGCCTGCTGCCAGCTGTGCCCAGGCTGGGGTCTCCAGCAGGTGCTCCCAGCTCAGCTTGTGCCACCGCCAGGCCCCAGTGCCAGCCGTGCCAGGAGAGCCACTTGGTGCTCCCCATCCCCGCTTGCAAACGGCGGGTCTGTGTGTGGGTGTCAACACCATCTGCATCAAACAGAAGAACCTAAACAGCTGCCAGCCGGGGTACCTCTGTGCAGTGGGAAAAGGTACTGACTCATCCACAGGTCTTCTGCTGGCCTTTTCCTAAAGCCTCTGTTGTAGCCAGCCTGGCACCTCACACCCGGCTGAGTCACCGGCACACGGCTCTCAGCCCCCTGGTTATGGAAATGTGGGACCTGCTGTTTGTCTGGGCTGCCAGGGCACTTCTCTCCGCCCTGCCTTCACCTGCCCTGTGTTTGGTTTCCTAATGAGCTTCTAGTCTGAACGGCTGAGGAGCTCCCCTCTTTAAAACGCTCCGTGTGGTGGCCCTCACGCAACGGGGACCATAAGGTGGCTGCTGCGCAGCAAACGCTTGGCCAGCCTGGAACAGCTTGAGGGCAAGCTGTGGTCCTTGGGGGTGTTTGTGGGCTCCCCGTGCACTTCTCATCGGCACCCAGTAAGTGCGTGCCACAAACACGTCAGACATCTAGCGGGACTGGCCCACAGGGAACCTCCAGAGGCCACTGCACTTCTTGAGTGACTAAAGCCACTCAGCCATCAGTCTCAGGTTTCCCACAGCACCAGAGGTGCTGTTAAGCCCACAAATCCCTTGTCTTCTGTGCTAATGAGGTGTGAAGGGTTCCTCTGACCTGCAGCCCTCAAAGACAGCAGGGCTGGGTAACCAAGGGGTCTTACAGGTCACTGGGACCCTTTACTAGGGGTAAAGGCATCCATCTGGAGAGTCGCACTTGCCAGCAGGCTGTCTGAGCCTTGTTGGCAGGGCAAGCAAGGAGCAGAGCCATTCTCTGGCACCTTATAACCCCAGTCCTGTGCCATCCTACCCACACAGAACTCACTGGGCACCCTCAGCACCCACTGTCCCAGCACAGAGTGCCCTCGCTGAGCACCTCCACTGGCAGCACTGCCAGCAGCCCAGGCTCCAGCCAGCCCTTCAGCAGGGGTCTGCAGTGCTCACAGGACCCCCCAGGACCCCATCAACCTGTGTGGCTGTAGGGTCCCTTGGGGCCCCATCACCATTTATTTCTACCCTGTTCCAGTCATCGCCTGCATTTGGCTGCATCTCTGCCTACCTGGAGCATGAGCACGACAGCAGCGCGGAGAGGCTGCAGGAGAAACCCTCCTGCCCCAGGCATCCACGGAGGAGAAGCGGAAAGGCCATGGAGCCACACGGACAAGGATGGGAAAGGAGACGTGAAAAGAGAGATGAACGATGATAAACACAAGGAGAAGGCAAGCAGCTGTCTGAAGAACAGACAGTTGGTTTTGCGATGCCCCTCTACACGTGAATGGGCTTCCCAGGGGGATCCTGGAGTCTTCTTCTCTGGAGACATTAAAAACCTGCCTGGTCATGTCTCTGTGCGACTTGGTCTAGGGGATCCTGCTCTGGCAGGGGTATTGGACTAGATGATCTTTTGAGGTCCCTTCCAGTCCCTAATGTTCCGTGATTCTGTGATACAAGGACAGCAGAGCCAGCATCGTAGGGCCAAGACCCCTCTGCTCAGTGTTCATTCCCTCGGTCAAGTTGGGTGAGGTAAGCTCTGACCCCTCAGTCTAAAACACGGCAGCCAGTGCAGGTTTGCTGTTGCCTGGAAGCCCCAGAGCCTCAGTGGGTGCAAAGAACTGCCCTCACAGCTGCCCAAACAAATGCAGCCCATGAAGCGATGCAGCAGCTCCCACCGAGCCCAGCCTGGCAGCCCCGGGGCCAGGGACCAGCTTGGCTCCAGGCTGCAGCCCTGTGCCAGCCACAGGCACCCCCTCAGTGTGGGGCAGCTTTGGAGGGCAGGGCTGGGGCATCAAACCCCTGCACATTGACCGAAGGAAAAAGGTTTCTCATTGTGGTTTTGGAGCTGTGATTGGGCTCAGCAGGCTCAGCGACCCTGCGAAGCCTGCCCGGGCCCCGCGTCGTTTGCTTTATTGTGGTCGAAATCCCCTCCCAGCCCTCCCTCCTGCCTGCGCCCACGGGGCTGCAACGTGCACCCACAGGCCCAGGGAGGGAAGAGCATTGGGATAAAAATATCCAGGAAAAAAACCTCAACAAAGCAAAAAAAACCTCAGGCACCATCTGGATCCAGAGCCTGGGGAGCGGGGAATCGGGAGGGAAGGCAGCCAGCAGGAGGGAGGGGTTGTTGGGGTCAGGGGGCACCATGGTGAGCCCACATACGGTCACCACTGCTGGGCTCTGTGGCAAGGGAGAGCCACTGCCCTCTTTCGTCTCAGCCCAGCGCCCCACGTCTCACCCTCCTACGCTCTGTGTAAGTCTCCATGGATGCTCTCAGCAGCCCATTCGGGGCCATGGGGCTGCTGGGGAGGGCTGGTGGATCCACAGGGTGGGGGCAGCAGAGGGGATGGAGCCAAGAAGCTGGTGGTGATGGTGGCCATGGTTTGTGAAGGATGGAGAAGACCTCTCGGATACAGGACAGCGCAGGGAGCAGACGGCTCAATGACAGCAGTTTGCACTAGTCTGTTACTGATGGGGACAGCAGCTGGACCACGGGTGAGTGCTCACGGGGGTGCCGGAGCGGGGCCACAGAGGCACATGAAAACCAGACGTCACGGCGCTCAGCGTCCAGGAACAAGCCCATCGCAGGACACCTGGTCCCTGGCTCTGCTCAAAGCAGGGGAACCCTGCAAGAGCAGAGCAGATGGCAAAGGAAGGCTGAGCCTGACTGTGGGCTCATGCACTGCACCAAGCCAGCATGGCTGGCCAGCAGAATTGCAGTGGCCCTGGGCCCTTAGTGCTCCCCAGCAGGTCCAACACCCATCCTGGGGCACAGCAAGACCCAGCCCCACAGCAAATAATACCAGTCTGTCCTTCCTCTGCCACCAGAGCTTCTCCATCATGGGCACCTCCATCACACAGAATGATGCTCAAACCACCCAGCCTGAGCCAGAGGTACCTGCAGAGGCAACACCAAGGGCAGGGCAACGCAGGAAACATGAGCAACTGACAGGCTGAGAACATCACGGAGACCCTTTCCTTTTGTGCTGGTTTTTATGACTGGGTTAAACTGGCCGTTGTTCGGGACCTCACGGATCGCTCCTGTTAAGACTGGAAATCCATAACGAAGTCAGGGATTAATTTCTTGCGACCTGTTAATTAAAAGAACCCAAACCCTCAAATTCTTTCATGTTCTGCACACACTACAGCAGAGAGCTCTCTTGCTCAAAATCAATTAGTGTTGCACCCAGAAGCTTCTACCCACCTTCCACCTGCCTCAGCTCTGCTGCTGATCTTCAGCAGTGTTAGGGGCCAGCTGTGCCCATGCCCAGCTCCAGCCTCACATGCCCAGGGGGTCAGTGCCCGGGCACTGGGCAGGCACAGCCAGCTGGAATCTGCTCATACAAAGCATCTCCAGACAGAGACAGAAACCTACTAGAGCTGGCATCCTTGCCAATTAACTCACCACGTCCCAAGGCTGCTTCTCCAGCTCCTGAGCACCGACCATCATCTTGTCCTCTACCAGCATACAGGAAAAGAGGTCCTGTGCCTGGCCCCACAGCAAGCTGGGGAAGGGGGTGTCTGGGGCTCTGTGCTGCAGAAGAAACCGCTGCTGCCCTCTGGCATCTCCCTGCCCTGGCACAGCGCTGCACCCACTCGTGGCTGCCAGTGGCAAAGTGTCAGAGCCAAGGTCACGGTCTTCTCCGTGTTCCCCTCAGCAGTGCAGTGTCTGCACAAAGCCGGCAGACTTAGACTAGGTGATCCTGCTCTGGCAGAGTGACTGGACTAGGTGATCTTTTGAGGTCCTTTCCAATCCCTAATACTCTGTAACCCTCAGGGCAATGGGCAAGGCCTGGCAGGAGCCAGAGGTGACTTTGGGGCAGGGGGAGAGCAGTGCTGGCAGAAGGGGAGGGGCAGCCGGCCAGCTGACAGGGAGACTGTGGCACAGGAGAGGCTGGGAACCACCTCACTGGGCATCGGCTCGGCTGGTCCCTGTGGTCGTCCTGTTATGCAACAAGGTGGTGTCAGCAGGCAGAGCAGTGACCATGGGGTCTGTTGGGCAACAGGGACAGCGCCTGGCTCAGGGTACCCCAATGGGCACCACTGGGGTGAGAGCTCCTGGCTCAGCTCTGCTCAGTTGGGTTGTGAGGAGATGGAGTCTGTCGTGAAGGATGGAAATGCAGGGCCAAAGGGTGCCCAGGCACTGTGCCCAGGACCTGGCTGTTCTCCTCCTGCACGTCCCACAGTGGGGGGGAAGAGCTGTGCCGTTTCCCTGTGGGGTCTGGAGAAGTGACAGTCCAGGAACAACGTTCACTGTTGCAGACAACCTCTGTGCAGCCCCAGGGGAGGACATCACCCAGGAAGGGCTCTGATGGGCAGCAGCGATGCAGTCAGAACCACAACAAACCCCTGCTCTGCCAATTGTGAAGATGCAGCACCGGGTGCTGGCAAGGAACAACCTGTGGCTGCTTGTGCCAAGGTGGCCAGCGCTGGGCAGCTCTGGGGCAGCGTCCCTTGTTCCTCCAGCCAAGCCAGTGCCAGCTGCAATGGGCAGGTTCAGTCCCAACTGGAGCAGGTTTCCACGCAGCACAGGAGGGACCAGCCTGGCACTCTCCGGGCACGTGCGGCTGCCATCCTCGCAGTGCACCGGTGCCTGGGCAGCTCCTCTGTCTGTGGGCAGGATCAGGGCACAGCGGCGTCTGTGCAGGGGGTGACTGCCCGTCCCCTGGAGGGAGCCAGCTCCCTGCCTTCCAGGCTATGGAACACGGCCTTGGCCAGGATGCCAAGGAAGGCTCCCGCAGTGAAGCGGCAGCGCTCAGCCCCTCGGGCGCAGCAGACACAGGGAATAGCTGCACACGTCAGGCAGTTGGTTCCTCCCGCAATAAATGGGTCTGTGACAGCGTTCCGCCTCGGGGAAAACGTGTCCTAACAAGCCGCAGTGACTCCGTGCCCCGAGGATTCGAGGTGCCTGGTTTCTTCTGAGAGCCTTTAACTCCCTTCTCCCGGAGCCAGAACAGATTTACACTGACAACCCACGAGGGCAAACAAAGAGCCAGAGAACAGCCGCTGAAACCTGCGTCTTGCCCACCTCGCTGGCGGCTCTGGATGTGCAGTGTGGGGAAGGGGCAGGGTGAGCTCCGTGCTGCTGGCACCCAGTCCTCATCCCACCAGGTAAAAACCCCTCCCCAGAGCTTTTCCAGCTGCCGGAAACCTTCACTGGGTGGGGGAAAGCACCAGACACGTCTTGCGCTGTGAATTTTCATAAGCTCCCTGCTGGCGAAGCAGAGCTGCTGACTTACAAGCTGACATCGATGACCGGAGCGAGCAGGGGTTCACCACAGGGCTGGCACCGCTGCTCCTGCGACGGGCACGATCCTGCCCAGCCTGACCCCGCGACCGCATGGGGCTGCCGGTCCTCGCCCCCTAGAGCTGGGCTGCCGTCCAGGCTGTTGGGGTATCGCACTGGGGTATCAGAGCTTCAGGGAGCACCAGAGGTTGCAACAGAGGTACCGCGGAGAGATGTCGGCACTGGGGAAGGAGCTGCTGGGGCTTGTTGGGAGCAGCTATCGCAGCAGCTCGGGCAGAGCACAGCGCGGGAGCGTCCTCCTGGCAGGCAGAGGCTGACACGCACCATCTGTTTTAGATCAGCCTTTAACACAACTGGGGGGTTGGATGGGTGCAGGAGCGCTGGCTCCCCCCAGCTCACCCCTGCTGGGAGCCTGTCTCGATTACCATATGGGATGCTGCTTTATTTGTCATCCCTGAGCACATGTGCCAACAGCCCCGCTGCCTGGCACTTCTGGCACCCAAAATTAGCTCTGAACCCCTCACAAACAGACGCTCCTTCCCACCACCGCTGCTGGCCACCCTGCCTCGCAGGGGAAGGCGCTCAGGCTACCGGACTACATGATCAGTGCAGTCCCTTCCAGATGGAAACTGTTCCCTTTCCTCATCCTGCTCCTGCAGCCTCTGCCACACCAAGGGGGGCAACCGGTGCCTGTGCCAGCCTCCTAACAGTCAGTGGCAGAAGAACGACCCCCACTTCAGAGATACGCAAAGATGTGCTGGATGAGAACAACCACGAGAAGAAGTCACCGAGGAGGGAACCCGACGGCCACGAGCCGACCTGCGCAGAGGCAGCAGCTGGAACCTGCCCAGCCACAGCAGCTGCTGTCCTTGCCCTCCACCATCGGTTCTGGGAAGCCAAAAGCACAAGCGAAGGTTTCCCCTGGTGCAGTCGTGTTTACGTAAGAAGGACACGCCGGTTCCTCTCCATGAGCACAGCAGGAACATCACTTACTCACGGTTCCTCATGGCTCTAAGGCACAGCCATGGGCCGAGGGGGCTCTGTCTCTGCCACTTGCCCCTTTGCCACACACACACATGGGCTGTGGGGAGGTCCCTGCCTGAGGCTGAGCACACCGGGGCCCAAGGCTGCAGCACAGCAGGGCTGGGCTTTCACTAGCCATTGGGCAAGGACGTCACGAGCGGCAGCAGGGTGTGCAGGAGCAGTATTTTTAGTGCATTAGTAAATGTTTAACTTCAGGAGTTGTCTGCGTGCTCTGCGATGTTGCTCCATCGCGAGGCAGCGTGCGGGTGCAGACCGTGATGGGCAAGCCCAGCAATGCCCCGGTATAAAGATGGAGAAGGGGAGAGGCAGAGGTGCTGCTTTTAGCAGACCACAGGAACACTGTCTGCCGCAGGGTCACTCGCGTGCCAACAGCTGCCTGTCCACCCATCTACCTACCCACCATCCTGACAGATCCAGCACAGCTCAACACTGGCTCCCCAGAGAAGTCCCCATCCATCTGGGTGCCCATAGATGGGCTCATGGGAGCCACACTAGGAGGAGACATGGCAGTGCCAGAGCAAGACCCTGACCCTCCGACCCCTGCAGAGCTGTGGCTTGCAAGTCAGCATCAGAGCCACTGGAACCACAGGAGCAGGGTGAGGACTTGTGCTGATCCTCCTCCACCAGCTGTGCTCCCAGTGCAAACAGGCACTTCTGTGCCCACCGACCCAAGCCCAATGCACAAGCTGCTCCTTCGTGCATCAGCAAAGCAACGTAGGGCCCAGGTGCCAGATCAGCCTCAGAATGGCGGCTGGGCACTGCCCTGCACACCCATGTGGGGCTGGGGCAGGAGTCAGCACTGCCTCCTGACCCCACTCCTCCTCAGCAGAGAATGAGGGGTGCCAAAGGCAGATGTGGGACTAGGGAACCCTATTTCCCCTCCCAAACAAGGGAGTGCCCAGGGAAGCAGGTGAAGCCCTAGGGAGCCTGACCCACGCTCCCACCTTCCCCAGTGTGTTTGTAGCTGCCAAAACCTCCCCCTGTGCTCCCTAGTGAAGAGCTGCTCACTGGACGCCCTGTGAAGGACCTGTGTGGCAGCCGCAGCATGAACTGCTCGAGCCCCAGACAGGGAGCAGCGTGCTGAAACACGCAGCAGCTGCACCGAGCAGCTGCAGGGGGAGATGCGTGTGCAGCCCCAGGACACCTCTTTGTACCTCACAGCGCAATCTGCTGTGTTCCAAGAGGAGAAGAGACTCCCGAGCCTCAGCCCTGAGCAGTGCAGTGAGCATCACTAACAGCCCATCCTTGGCAGCCGTATGGTAGCAGCACCCAGGGAGGGGAGGACTTGACAGGAGCAGAAGAATCGTTTCCACATGGCTTTGGTATAACTGCAGCACGTCTGAAGTAGCCACGAGGGCTCTGCTCCCAGCTCTCCTCAGCTCCATCTGACCCAGTCTTGGGCGAGACCCAGGCACTTGCTTCACAGAGCCTTTGTCATTTCAAGCCCAGCACCAGGCTGCTCAGTTGCAGCGGTGACCTCCGCTGCCCCACTAGCAGGACAGAGACCTCGTTACTGCCTGGATTCTGCACCGTGAGGGCCACACACATCTGTGTGTTCACTGGGGCTGCAGCTCTGGGGGCTGGCGGCTGGGCTCTGGTTTTATTTCACTTATCTTCACTGCTAATTAACCAGCTAAACGGCAAAGGATGGCGCCACGTCCAAAGGGCAAAGGTGTCTGGAAGGAAGGGGTCCTTGCAAATCCCTTTGACCGGAGCTGTCGCAAGGTTCCAGCCCAAGAGGCATCAGGAAGGAGTGGGATGCCCAGCCCCAAAGCCTCATTCCCCCATCCTCCAGGACACCTCACAACCCAGGAGGTATAAGAGCTGGCTACCATGGCCAAGGGCTCAGCTGATGTGGGGATTCTGTGCTGACTTTGGGTAACCTCTGGACTGCTGGCTGTCCACTGCTGGTCCCAGGTCCCTAGAAGTGTGGGTATGGCCAGGGGCCAACTGGCAGCAGGTACCAACTCCTGATTCAGGGGCATGGGGGGCATCATCTCCCCCAGAGGAAGCAACCCCGGCAGCTCAGCTGGGCACAGAAGGGCGGTCAGGCTGGGGGTCTGTGTGTGGGAGCCCACCAACACCCGGAGGACACCTGCCCCCCACCCCACACCTGAGTGGTTCAGCCTGCAGAGCCCTGCCACAGTCACACAGCTCCAGGTACAGAGGCTGTCAAAGCCAGTCAGACCCTCTGCAGGCAGCAGAAGCTGCCCAGAGGCTGTGATGGGGGCTGCTTCCCAAGACCCAGCGTGGATCTCTGCAGCTCCCTGCTAGGGTGAACGTTTGCTGTAGCAGCCTGCGATGGCAGAGATCACAGAGAAGGGGTCCAAGACTACAGCAGACCCAAAGCATCAGCTAACAGAACCTGCACTGACATCAGCCGTGGTTACTGGGTCAGCTCACCATGGTAATTAATTACCTAGCACTTACCTAATTAACCTGAGCTTTCTTCTACCATTCCCTGAGAAGATGGCAAATGTCCCGTTCTGCCCCTCGGGATGCTGCCTAAAATATCTTCCAGGGCAATGTCCTATGTGGAGCCAGCACAGGCTGCAGGACCAGTATCCCCAGTCTTCTGCTCCCACAGCACGGGGTGCTGAAATGGGCACATGCAGCTCTGGGCACCTCGGGAGGGGTTCGTGGGACAGCCCCAGAGGATTGTGATGGTTCAAAGTGCTGCAAAAGAATCCCAGCCCCCAGCGACCCTGTGTTCATGTTGGCTGTCAGGGCTGGGGGGGCCCCGAGTCCTGACCCCAGAGCCCGTCCCCTCTGAGTGCCCTGGCAGGCCAATGCCACACAGACAGACAGACAGACCGACCTCAGGCAGCAGCACCCCACTGCAGAGCCCAGGGAGGGCTCCACTGCAAGGATGGGATCGTTGAGCACCTGAGAAGAGTGGGGTGGTTTCACACCTGCCTGGCACTGGTGTGTGAGACAGGAGATGTTCTGACCTGGGGCCAGGGGAGGTGACAGCAAGGGCCAGCACAGACCTGTCCTTGACACGAGGCTGAGCGGGTCAGGTCAACACCCTGCGCACACGTGTGGCTGCCACGCGCCGGGGGCCAGCGGGTCACTGGCTCTGGGCACCCACCCCACCGAGCGTGAGCAGAAGTCACGGTGACACTCCTGCCAAACCAGCCAATCTGGGGTGATCCAGCCTCGCCCCAAGGGGGTGAAGGGGAGTGGGCAGGGACTGGCCACTGTTGATCTTGGGAGCCACTCAAAGCCAGAGAAGGTATTTAAACCCCTGCAGAGCCCCTAAAACCTCTTCCGAGCTCCGCTGCCCGCAGCTGAAGAAACAGTGGGGTGTTTTCCTTACCCGTCTGCAGGGTGTCGCTTTGCGCTGACTCTGGCAGAGCCGCGATGACCGAAACCTCGGGCTACTCCGGGTGAGTGACGGGAGGGCTGGAATTTGCTTTCATGAGACAAGGAAAAACGTTCCCTGGGTTCTGTTTAAAACTGACCCGTGTTGTCCCCTACTAAAGCAGCTAGGGAGGGAAGGCAGCCTGCAGGCTCTGAATGCAATGGGCACCCATACTTGCAGGCAATGTCAATAACGAGCCCTGGTCCTCTAAGAGCTCGGCCAGCTGTCCCGTAGTATGGACCAGCACATCCCACCTGCGAGGTGCTTCTGGCAGGACTGGATGGATGAGCGAGCCGAGCCGGGGCTGCCATTGACACAGTTAGCGGCCAATACTGAGCGATAAAGAAGTGATCGATACTGAGAAAGGGCTTCTAGCAAACACACAGATGTTGTAAAAGAGATGGCAAAGGGGTCACCGACAGCGATGACGCAAGGAGGTGTGACAGTCAGGCTCTGGCAGCAGGGCAGCAGCCACCCCGGGCACCGCACTGAGCTGGCTTGTCCCTGTCCCAGCCCTCTCCACAACACCAGGGCTGTCTGTGCCTCTCACGGGGCTCCCAGGCTACCCCCGTGCCCTGGCCTGGCCTGTTCCCACTGGCCCATGCCCCTGACCTATCTATCTCCACCCCATCTCCCTGCAGCACTGGGCTTGTCCACATTAAAAACCCGCACCTGGCCTCGCTGGAGGAGGATGTGCTCTACCACCTGGCCTTGGGAACAAAGACACACAACCTGCCAGCAATGTTTGGGGACGTAAAGGTAAACAGCTGCTAGCAAAGTGACACAGCAGCTCCCAGCCCCACAGGGCTCTCGAGCTCCTCATCCCAGAGTTCTATCATCCCCTGCTGGAGCCCTACTGCTGCAGATGCTCCTGCCAGGGACAGGGTCCTTTCGAAACCTGCAGTTCCACACAACCCGGTTTTACCTTGGTCCCATGCTGGAGGGCAGATGGAGGAAACATTTGTCCGCAGCATCTCCTCTACTGGAGGCAAGGGAGAGAGGGATGTTCCTTGGCTGAGACCTGCTGTCAAACCCAACCTGTTGTGTCTGATTTCCCTCTTCCATTTGAAACGGGAGCATTTCCCTGGCAATGTGGGCAGAGCCGCAGGATCACAGAGCTCGAGCAGCTCAACGCGAGCCCTGCCGTTCCCTTTCTCTGTGCCACTGGCAGCTGGTTCAGCAGCGCTGCCCTTCCAGCCCTATGCTGGCCCCTCTCCTATCTTCAGGGAGCCTTCTTCCCTTTAATAAGTAAAATTCGTCCTTTTTCCTCCTTGACTTCACGGCCTCGGTGTCATGAGCAGCGCTTACCAGTCGCTGTTGGCACCGCTGATAGAATACATCCAGCAAAGAGCTACTCTGACATCTGGTTTTGCTTTGCTGTCAGTGGGAACAGCAGCAGTGGAAACGTACCGCGTTGAGCTTTAGGTCTCCTTGCCCTGGGACCGATGCCCACGCAGCTGCACAGCTGCCTGTACCCAGCACTGCCACAACCCCAGAGGTGGGACACCTTGGGTTTTGAGCTAGCTCCTGGGTTTGAGACCCTCGGTCGTCCCAATGTCCCCCAACTGCCAGCAAGGACACTGCATCCCACTGCACTCCGGGCACTGCCACGTGCAGCCTGGTTCTTGGTGTCTGTGTTAGCTCAGAAGTACCCACCCGTCTGCATTTCGCCCCCAGTTTGTCTGCGTTGGCGGCAGCCCCAACAGGATGAGAGCGTTCGCCCAGTTCATGCACAAGGAGCTGGGGCTGGCCGGCGACAGCGAGAACCTGGTAGACATCTGTGCAGGGACAGACCGCTACGCCATGTACCGGGCTGGGCCGGTGCTGTCCATCAGTGTGAGTACCGCTCCCCGCTGCACCGCACACGCTGCCCATCCCCAGGGACGCCTGCAGCTGCCGCCCCAGCCCTGCCTCTGCTGTTGCTGGGTGGCCACCGGGACCTCCTCCTCCCACAACAGCTTTCCGCCATTGCCACCAGCACCACCTTTCAGCCCCGGTGAAACCCCACCAGTGTGGTGGTACCCGACGCGCTCCGCGTCACCCCACACGCTCGGTGTCGGACCGAGGGCACACACGTGTTTTGCTCAGCTGGGTGACCTGGCAATTTGAGAGGCAGCGACCACTTCCCCCCTCACAGGAGCCGTGAGATACTGCTGGAAGCGTTATGCTGACATGAGATCTTCAGTAAGAGCATCGCTGTTCGATCAATTATTCTCTAAGGTCCTGTTCAATCTATTCATTGATGACTTGGATGAGGGATTGGGGTGCAATGTCAGCAAGTCTGCTGATGACAAAGCTGGGTGGTGTCGCCGACAACAGGCTGGGCTGCCATTCAGCGAGACCTGGACAGGCTGGAGAGGTGGGCAGGGAGACATTTCATGAACTATAACAAGGGTAAGTGGGCAAGAACAACCCCAGGTACCAGGGTAGGTTGGGGACTGACCTGTTGGAGAGCAGTATAGGAGAAAGGGACCTGGAGGTCCTGGTGGCCAGCAGCCAGCAATGTGCCCTTGTGGCCAAGAGGGCCAACAGCCTCCTGAGGTGGATCAGAAACAGTGCGGTTAGCAGATCAAGAGAGGTTCTTCTCTCCCTCTGCTCTGCACTGGTGAGACCACATCTGGAGTGTTCTGTCCAGTTCTGGGCTCCTCAGTTCAAGGACAGAGAGCTGACGGAGGGAGTCCAGCATAGAGCAATGAGGATGATGAAGGACATGGAGCACGTCCTTTATGAGGAGAGGCTGAGGGAGCTGGGTCTCTTGAGCTTGGAGGAGATCAAGGGGTGACCTTATTAATGTCTATAAATATTTGAAGGGTGGGCATCAGGAGTATGGAGCCAGGCTCTGCTCAGTGTCATCGAGTGATAGGATGAGGGACAATGGGTGTCAGCTGGAACATAGGAGGTTCCATACAAATATGAGAAGGACCTTCTTCCCAGTGATGGTGATGGAGCAATGGAACAGGCTGCCCAGGGGGGTTGTGGAGTCTCCTTCTCTGGAGATGTTTAAAACCCACCTGGATGTGTTCCTGTG
>JAOXOE010030046.1:0-13580 GCA_028565055.1 Phoeniculus purpureus | reverse complement strand
TCACCCAGACCAAGTCACACAGGAACACATCCATATTGTTTTCTAGAAGTTCTAAGCACCTCCAACACAGGCTTTAAGATGAAAGTACCAGTTGCTCTTCCCTTTCGTGGCTGCACATCACAGATGGCCACCACCTTTGTCAGGCGTGATCTGCCCTTAGCAGAGCCCTGCTGGCCATCACCAATCACCTCTGCGTTTGCCGTGGACCTTAGCGGGGTTTCCACAGTTCCTTTTATTTTCCTGAAGACCTTAGACTCCCCTTGCAGGTTCCCAACGAGCCTCACGAGGCTACTGAAGCCTCGACGCTAATGCGCTTTCCCTCGCCGCTCCCGCTTCGTCCGTCTCGTTCGCCGCTGGAAGACACGTGGCTGTTTAATGGGGCTGTCGCGGGCGGCGCCGGCCGGGCATTAGAAGGTGTTGGGCAAAGTGAAAATGAAATTCAGAGTCAAAGGAAGGTTGCCCCTGGTTGCAGTTCGTGTGGAGATGTCACCTGGGAGAAGGCACGTTCCTTTTAGCAGCGTGAACGGGTTGCTGAGAAGGGACCCGTTTTATCTGCGGGGAAATTCTCTGCTGTCCTAAGCCCAAGTGTGAAGAGGGAACGGCAAACTCATTAGCAAATTCTAATAGCAGAGTAACGGAGCATCGGCTGGGTGGCGAATGTCTGCAGCGCCGCGTTTATGCGGCTCCGAGTCCGTAGCAAAGGGAGGGGGTGACTTTTGTTAAGAGATTGCAATAAAATTCTGCTTTCAGCAGCCTGAGATTTATGGCCACTGGAACAGCAGACAGGCCGGAGGTGGAAAGTCAGCGAAGCTGCGTCACTGGAGCTGTAAGGTAAAAAAACCCCTTCTAGGAACATTCCTGAAACACACCGTGACCGTCTGAATGGGCAGTTCAGCCCCCAACTGCACAAGTGAAGGAGCAGCAGAGGAAAGGGGTGTTGTGGTGCCAGGAAGGGTTCTCCCAGATCTTGACGAACGTTCCGACAAACCCCACGGGGTGGCTGACAGGCTGCTGCGCAAGAGCTGCGACCAGGGAGCTGGAGTTCAGGGGGATCCAAGGAAGAGCTGCTTCGCCGTGAGGACAGAGCCCAGAGCAGGTCGGACCAGAGGCATCCCCCGAGGCTCAACGTTCCCTGCCGTTGTGCGAAATACTCGGCGCCTGAATCGTGGTGCTTTCAAGGAGGTGTGCAGCTCGTGCCGTTGAGGGGCAGCAAAACCGGGCATTTGCTGAGTTCGATGGGAAGTGTGGTTGGGATCTATGAACTGCCAGGACGTGACGAAGCTGGGCAGGAGAGCGCTAGAGGTCAAGCGAGCGGCCAGCAGCTGAAGTTCGAACGACACCGGTTTCCAGTAGAAATCCTCCCTCTCTCCTGCCCCGTGCCGAGCGTTCGGCTCTCCTGTGCGGTTCTCACCAGCAGCTGCGTTTGAGCTCCTCAGAAACTTGAGGACATTTAAAGTTGGTTGTGTGGCAGCCGCTGCCTCGCACGGCGCCAGGCGAAGCTCCGCTCAGGCATCTGTAGCGTAAAATGCTCATTAGGGTTTTCGTGGGTCTTTGTGGCTTCAGAACGTTAATATTTCTGCCTGCTTTGATCCCTGCAGAGAGAGGGGAGGCGAGAGGAGGGGAGGGCTGCCTCTCGTCTCTCTCCAATGCGGGGCTCCTCCAAACGTCTTACGTGTGTTGTCTCCTCGCATTCTGCAGCCTCATCTTTAATCCCTCTCTCCTGTGGCTTGAATTCACAAAAGTAAGTAATTAGAGACCCGAGCACGTGTCGGGGCGATGATGTACAGATACAGCTGCAGCGGGGCTTTGCTTCAGTACAATAGTACAGTGTCACAAATGAGCTCCCTTTGCTCTACATTTCTCCAGACCCCATCTATCTTTAGATGGAAAATGCAGCTGCGTGGCACCTCCTGACGGCTGGAAAAGCGGGGCGGGAGCGTTTCCACTGTGCGTAAGCGCGTTACTTGTGACCGTACCACGGAGCACGGTGGCGAGCCCAGCGCACCCGTGCTCCTCCAGCACGTGAGAACGCTTCGTTGCAATTCCTGCTCGCCGCTTCCTGAGGGGTTCTGCGGCTCAAGCCCAGACCTTTCCCACCCGCCGTCATTAACGCGAGCAGCGAGAGTGCCGCGTTTCGTCGGCGCACGAGGCCTGGGCTTGGGGATGCGGCAGTGCTCTTTGAAAGTGACGGGGTGATAATGGGTGAGTGACAGCGCAGAAGCGCTCTGGCAGCCGTTTGGCGTGCTCCGCGTGAAGGGCAGGTACGTTTTACAGCTGTTAGCGGCGGCGAGAGCCTTCGCAGACAAGCGGATCAGCCATTAGAAACCAGAATCACTCCACATAGCACTTACCCGCCTGTTGTCGACACTGTGGCGGTACGTGGGGTAAATAATCGCAGTAAGTACTGAAATCTTATTAAAATTTTTAATTAACTCATCAGCAGACTAATAAATATTTCATGACAGCTAACGGCACGTCTGCTCCGCTGTCTGAGAGTGGCTTCCTCCTCAACAGGAGACCTGCTGGAAACCATTTGTCTAGCTCGTCAGTGCTGCAGGTGGCTGCAGTCAACTGCAGGAAGAAATGTTTTAAGCTGAAGGTGGCGAGAGCCTGGCCCAGAAAAGTGGGAGATGGCCCATTCTTCCCTGGAACCACTCCAGGCCAGGTTGGACCTTGGAGCACTTGAGCAACTGCTCTAGTTATGGATGTGTTCCTGTGTGACTCGGTCTGGGTGATCCTGCTGTGGCAGGGGGATTGGACTGGGTGATCTTTGGAGGTCCCTTCCAATCCCTAATGATTCTATGACTCTAGGTCCCTGCTCACTGCAGCAGGGCTGGACAGCGAGAGCTTTGAAGACCCCATCACACCCAAACCACTCCATGACTGGATGCTTTTTCCCAGTGTGATGAGGTGCCCACCCCTCAGCTGAGAACTGCTTTTGAAGGGAAGAGCGAAAGCTAAAAGTGCACTTAACAGCCTGACTCCTCGTTGATTCTAAGAGTGATTTGGGGATGGAAAGGACTGATTGCCTGGACATGAGGATCAGGAGGGTGAGACTTGGTTGAACTGTCAGTCCACTCACTGGTTCTGGCAACACAGCGTTTCTCAAAAACTGTCTGATCTTCCCCTCCCTTCCCAATGGAAGGGGGATTGGACTAGATGATCTTTCGAGGTCCCTTCCAACACCTAATGATTCTATGATTTCCCTCCTTCCAAGGTAGGTGAGTTCGTAAAACACATCAGAGACCCATAAGAACCGTTCTTGCAGGTCCATGCCCACATAGCCACCCTCTCCATCAAAGGATGGGTGTCACCTTCCAGCTTCATCGCTCAGGGTGGCCTTGCCCTGTGCTGTCATCTCCTTCCCGGTGCCTTCCTCTAGAGCCAGGGGAGGAACAGCCTCTGTTTCTTACGAAAAGAGCCCCCAAGCCCAAACATCTTCAGTACACAATTACGGCGATTGGGCTGCAGTTCCCCGGGAGTCCCAGAGCTGCCATCTTCTGAAGGCAGCATCTCCAACCCTGGCACTGCAGCAGCCAGCGAGTGCTGTGCCGCAGCTCAGCCTTTCACCGCTGCGTTCTCACAGGCTGTAATTACAGAGGGGAATCGCAGTCGTTACTTAACTTGTGGCAGTGCGGGGTAAAACCAGCCACGTCCTTGCACCAGCGTGAGCTCCTTCCTCGCTCCAGTGCTGGAGCCAGCTCCTTGCCCGTGCGGTCTGTGCAGCTGCAGGAGCTGCACCCACATCTGCCCGTGGCCCTGGAGTCCTGCCCGTGCATAGCGACAGATCACGGTGAACCGGAGCTGTTGCCCTCTTTCGCGGTGGGTTCAGAGACGCAGCTACCTTCCCTGCTTCGTGCACTGATTTCACCTTCCCTTTTCAAGGGCGGCGGTGCTGGCAGCCCCAGCAGGCTGCTGCACAGGTGTTTGTGCAACGCTGCCTTTGCGCCGGCCTGCGGGACGCAACTGCTTCGGGCACAAGTCCTGTTAGGCGAACTGGCCCTTAGGTTTGCGCTTCGTGCTGGGAGATCCTCTGTCTGCCGCTGGATTCCGGGGACTTGTAGGGTTTTGCTACCCTCCTTTTACTCCCCAGCCGATGTCTTCGCCGCAAGGTCGCGCGGCCCGCATGCACTCCTGGGAGCTGCTGAGTGCGTTAGCGGCGGTCGCCACTTCACCAGGCAACGCGAGGAGCTCTGTCCGCAGCGCTTTTTGGCAGCCAAGAGCTTTGAGGGGAGAACTCAACAGAAGTGACCGTGGCCTCCTCGGAGCTCACGGCCCTTTGTCACCTCGGTGGGATCCCGCGTCTCTCACAGGGTGTCCTGCTTCTGGGGAGCGACATGCGGGGCAGCCCGGGTGCTTCGCTGGCTTTGGCCCGGCGCTTGCCCTTTGCCGTGTCGGCCGAACAGTCTGAAGGGGCAGCGGGTGGCGTCGGTGAAGGATCTTCACACGGTTGCTTCTGCACAGCACTCTGCGAGACGGCTCGAGCATCTCCTGCCCTCCATTTGAACAGACCAGATACTTGTGGATCTCTTCTGCTGCCAATATCTGTGGATGAATGGCGCTGGTGTGGACTCCTTTCCGCAGTGCTTCTCCTCCTGAAAAGACCTCTCCAAGGGCTGTGCATTTTAATTAGCTCAGCCTTGTGCTCCCTTCCCGGGAGCTGCACTCCCCTGACCCCCTCCGGGTTTCCCCTTCCTTCCCTCTGTGCGTTTCCCTGCACGTGCCTGGGCTCTTCGCAAGGAAGAGTCACTTTTCCTTGGTGGAGCCACGTTGTGCCCGTTTCTGTGGTGTGAGCTGGTCTGTCTTCCTCGTTTAAAGGCACCTCATTACCACTCCTGTTTCTTTTAATGCTCCCGCTGTATTAGGGCAGGAAATGCACCAAGGGCGCGATTCTCCTGTGGTTTCTTGGAGCAAGGCTACGGTTTGTGGTGCTGCCCCCCTTCGTGGCTTCATTCTTAGGACTTAATTCCAAATGTCTCCATCTTTCTGTTTTATTCTGCTGTTTGCCTTACTGAGCACAGCACCATAGAACGGTTTGGGTTGGAAGGGACCTCAGAGATCTTCTAGTTCCAACCCCTTGCCATGGGCAGGGACACTTCTCACCAGACCGGGCTGCCCAGAGCCCCATCCAGCCGTGAACACCTCCTGGGAGGGGGCACCCACCATCTCCCTGGGCAGCGGTTCTTGCAGCGTTTACGAAAACCTGAGGATGAGCAGCAGCCAGGGAAGCTTTACCTGAGCTTGTGGTGAGGCCGTGTAGCGGGGAGGCGGTGCGGAGGAAAGGCAGCATGCAGTGAAGCCTGGGCTTCTTTGACTCTGCAGATTAACACAGTCTTAGGGAATACTCCCTGGCGGGTGCCCTGAGCTTTCGCAGCCTTCCCGTGGCAGGCAGATGCTTCTGTTGCAGAGCTCCAGCCCCTGAGCTCTCCGCAGCCTGCTTCAAGGAGAAAGCCTAAAGGAGAATGGGAGTGCAAGTTACGTAACGAAGAGGCAGATCGGTTTTGCTGCGGGAAAGCAAAAGGCAGAACAGAGAGGTGATGTGCTGGGTGAATGTCTTGCTAGAAGGCTGCCCCAGCACCCTTGCTGGGCTGGTTGCCTTCCCCAGGGAGGGGGATGCAGCTGCAATCTGGTATCAGCTTTTCCTTCGGAAGCAGCAAGCGGTGTTTAGATGCACAGGAGCTTTTGGATCAGGGCTTGGAGCTGACTCGAGGGGCAGGTCTGTAAGGAGAACAAACAAAACCCCGAGACCCACAAAATCCTGACGTTCCTCAAGGGCGTTGCTCGGCCGGTTGATCCGGGTGGAAGCGCAGCGCACGGGATGAGTCCAAAAGGATCCAAACCATCCAGAAAATAGGAGCCGTTTCCCCATCGTCGTGAAGAGAAGGGTATTTAGGAAGACCTGGCTGCAAAGCAGGGAGGCTGCTTGCCTCTGTCTCCAAGCCTGCTTCACCTGCAGGCTTTTCGTTAGACTCCAGGAGGACAGTGTCCCTTCCGGGCTGATGTGTGAACCACACACAGCTGGGCTGCAGCACTTCCACATGAAGAAGATCCAGTGTTAGCCCAGGCAAGCTGGCCCAGGAGAGCATCCTGCTGGGTGTTGGGACTGCTCTGCGCCGACACCCCCCAGCACAGGACCCTACAAAACACATTTCCTGTAGCCGTGCTTGGAAGTAGCGTGAAAACCGAAGCAGTTACTGCGCTGAGCAGCGCCTCTGTCTGTTGTTGTGTTGTTTGACAAGGCCCCGTCTGAGGAAGTGTCTTTATTGAGGAGTCATGTGAGGCCGTTGGTTCCTGTCTTTGGAACCTCCTGTCTCATCAGCTGGGCAAGTCAGGCTGCACAAAGCTGAGGTAAAACTTGGCGACCGCACCACGTCTTTACCCCGCGTTACCTGCAGCCGATGCCCCTGGAGTGACGGAACCGCGGAGTCTGGCGACAGGAGCCCATCCCTGCGCGCGCTGCTGTGACGCTTGCCCTGTGTGCAGACGTAGAGGAGGAGAAGAGTGTTTGTAGGGGCAGGTCTTAGTATAAAGGGGATTAGTAACCCAAGGCATTCATGCCTCGGGCTTGCCCTTCACCATGGGGCACCAAAGCACGTTGCAAATGGGGGTAAAGAGTTTTCTCTTTGCTGGGGGTAGGAGAGGCATGTTGTAGGGCCAGGAAAATGCTGTGAGGGCTGGAACCCCTCTACTGTGAAGCCGGGCTGAGAGTTGGGGGTGTTCAGCCTGGAGAGGAGAAGGATCCAGGGAGACCTTCTTACAGCCTTTCAGTTCTCAAAAGGGTTCAGTAAGAAAGCTGGGAACAGACTTTTTAGCAGGGGCTGTTGTGACAGGACAAGGGATGATGGGTTTGGACTAAGAGGGGGAGATTCAGACTAGACAGAAGGAAGAAACTGTTTCTGCTGGGAGTGGTGAGACACTGGCCCAGGTTGCCTAGAGAGGTGGGAGAAGCCACATTCATCCCTTGAACCATTCAGGTGAGATTGGACCTCGGGGCTCTGAGCAACCTGCTCCAGTTGAAGATGACCCTGCTCCCTGCAAGACAGATGAGCTTGAAAACTTCCTTCCCAACCATTTTGTAATTCTGTGATTCTAAGAGTAGGCTGGAATCTTGGCTTCTTTTATGGGTGATTAAATAGGGCTGCTTTGAATTTGTTCCCAAAAGCACAGAGCATTAAGGGCTTCCTGTGCAGCCCTGTGGAGGCTGGGAGGCTGTGGAGGGTGGGAGGCTGTGGAAGCTGGGAGGCTGTGGAGGGTGGGAAGCTGAGCAACTTTATGTCTCGGGCTCAGGAGATGCAGGTGGTACTTGGAAGTTACTCAGCTGGGCATCTAAGCCCAGCCTGCTTCTCCACAGGGCAATATCTGATGGAGCTTCTGTGGCCACCCTGGCCAGCAGAGCAGTTCTTCTTGCTGAAGTTCCGTCTTGGTCACAAGAAACAGTAATTAATACTCCATTAAGCTGATAAGTTTTTCTTTCCTGCTGTGATTAATTCTCATTCTTTGAGTGTTTATAAGATGCTTGAGAGTATGTTAGCGAGTCCTGTTCCTAGCTGACCTGCGTTTAAAAGCTGGATATTGCGGTGTGCAGTTGTACGGGGAGTCAGATGCTATCTGGAGATGAGGCTGCAGTCGTGCAGGGTCAGCAGTTTGCTTTACCACTGACAATACTCAATCTTGGCCAAGGAGCCTAAACTCGCCTGCGTTTCCTGCCCTGAACGTCCACGTTCTGTTGGAATAGCAGAGATTCATTCCAATCAGACTGCGAGACTTCTGCTTCGTTCATGCTTTCCCAGGCCGATGTGTTTGTAGGTGAGAGCGGCTGCTCTCCACCGTGATCGGCTTCCGTTTCCTCTCCCATATCGCCTGTCTGATCTCTCCGTCCCAGTTTTAAGTTGTCCTCTTGTTTGGTGGCGAATGGGCATGAGCCAGAAAGTGGCCTGCTTGGGATTCCACCCTGTGCTGGTCGTTTTTTCAATCTGCTGAGTGCCCCATCCCAAGCTGTGCCCTTCGAGGTTGTGTCTTAGCGCCTAGTCAGGGTTCCAGAGAGCTGAGTTCCCCCTGCAGCCCTGTCACATGCAGAGCAACCTCCAGGCTTGTAAGGAAAAGGATTCCTCTTCCAGTTCCCTTCTGGAGTCTGCAAAAGTTGGGTAGCAGAGGTGTCACCAGCACTCCTGAGCCTGAGGTCTCAGAACTGAGCAGCTGGGCAGGGAGGAGTTATCTTTTCTGCTGGAGGAAGAAAGGAAGCCCCTTGCACTGACCCCCCACCCTGCCCTGGTCTGCAGTAGTTTATTATTTGCTTTGTTTTCTTTGGCCTTTGGAGGAGGAAAGACATGGGCTGAGGACTGATGGGCTCCCTGCCATTGACCTGAAGACTACACTTTGTTTTAGAAACGTAGGGTCTTGGTTTGGAAGGTAGCGTTGGGGCTCTCCCCTGGACTTCTCCGCAGCTGTTGGCAAGGCAGGGACCTTTTCCAAAAGACTTTTTGGTCCTCTTTTCTGCCAGACAGACGTGCTGTGAAGCTGAGTGCTCCTAAAACACGTTGACGTGGTCACAGGTCTACTGAAATGTGAAGGGTGGCAATACACTCCCTTCTGGAGCGCCATCCAGGGAGAATGCAGCAGGTTCCCAGCGACTGGGCTGATCTCCCTCAGTTAAGCGCAGTTGCTCTGTGCCACCTGCTCGAGAGGGTTGTGCTCTGCGAAGCAGCAGAGTGAGCCGCTGAAACAACAGCACTTTGTCCTTGTTGGGTGACTGCCCATCACTGAACTCCAGCCTGCAGGATCCGGCCCGTGTAGAGCTGGGGCGGCCTCCCAGGAAAGCCGGCTGCTTTCCCAGCCTCCCCAAAACAGGCTTCAGAATCGGTTCGCTCGGAACGTGCCGGGGCCTGTGGTGTGTTGCTCTGGTTCGGCAGCAAGTGGGACTGCAGTGGGTGTCTCTGGCCGGCTGTACTCCGTTGCACGGAATCCACTTAGTGCTCTTGCCCGGGCGCAGGTCATTGCTCTCCCCACGCCGTCAGACGTGCAGTCAGTGCACCTGTGATGCTGAGCCTCTGTTTCTCTCTGCAGATGTGGTGTGTTTCCCACTGCCCGGGGAGTGCCGCGGGATGTTCTGAGTGCAGTGAAGGAACGTCACTGCAGTCTCCGTGTCCTTCCCTACCTGCTGAGCGGAAACGTTTGGCTGCGAAAGCAGGTGCCGCTCTGCTTAGTTTATTCTGTTGCCAAGGTGCTGCCGAGCCTCTCGAGAAGGACTGTGGTGTGCTGGAGTGTGGAAACACCCTGAGAATGCCCCAGAGAGTTTGGCTTATGGAGTAGAGGGAAACTGCCTCAGCCGGTCGCAGCCAACACAGTTTCCACCCGGCAATACTCAGCCGTGTCCATTAACGAGTGCCTGTTGTGCATTTCTTTGTGAATGAGTGGCCTTTCCTTATCAAACGGGCTTTTATCAGCTACTAGGGCAGAGCAGGAGCAGGTTTTCCTTAATGGAAGACGTGGGGATTTCCAGAAATGCCTGGAGAAGCTGCCCGTGAAAACCCCCATGAGTTCCAGTGGGGGGCTTGATGTCTGACTGTGGAAACTGCTCTGCTGGATTCTGAAGGGCGCACCCGATGGTGGTTGCCATCTCGTCCCACCACTCACTGGAAGCAGATGGATCTGTTGGAGTTGCAGCTGGGATCGAGATGCAGCTGGGATAGAGGATGCTGGTGGGATGGAGCAGCTGCCTGGATGAAGATGAAGATGGAATGGAGGATGCAGCTGGGATGGAGATGAAGCTGCTGTGCGGTGGCATGGCGCCTGGTTTGTCTTTGCAGCAAGACCTTCCTCACAGTACGGACTGTATTTGAAAGCGGGTGCCTCTGTGAAGTGCTGGTTATGTGACCGTGTGAGGCGGAGGTGGGGTGCGTGCAGCCCTTGTCTGGCCGTCGCCTTTGCGCCGCCTTGTCAGCGTGCGGCAGAGCAGGCCCTGGCTGCGTGGAGGATCAGCGAAGCGCTCTGGGCAGAAGCTTGTCCCGTTTTGGCACGAGAAGGCGGTGAGAAATGAGATGTATTTTTGTCGCGCCGGAGTACCCTGGTTTTGCTCTAATCATTCGACTGCGTGTGCTGTTTTGAGGGCAGTCTTCCTGATTGTGCGCTGAAGGCAGCGGGGTGCTTCCACAGCGTCTAAGCCTTGCTCTGCTTCAAGTGAGCTCGTCCTGGGATTTCGCAGGGCCGTGCTCTCTGCCAGCCCTGGCATTTCTTCGGGATTCAGCTCACCCCTCTTCAGCTCAGTGAAAGTGGATTTTAGCCTTAACACCCACTGGGTGGTTATTCAGTCATTAAAGATGTTGGGTTGGCTTCGTTCATGGCAGTGGTGCCTTCAGCTGGTGGAGTGGATGTGGCTCCTCTGTGTGAGCAGTGGGTTCAGCGCTGCTGAATGAGTCGCTGTGTGGATCCAGACCTGGCCCAAGCACGAGGATACTGGCATCGTCGTCCTCCTCCTCCTCCCTGTAGTGTCCAAGAAAGCACAAGTGAGAACGTGGCACCCAAGTCGTGATGGAAAGCCCTTAAGAAAATATCTGTCCTATAATCCAGAGTCAAATCCAGAGAATGGGAATTAAAAGCGGTGGTGGTCCTAAACAACAGCTAACATCCCTCACTGACGCAGATGGGTGAGACTGAAGGAGGCTTCGCGTCGTGAAGGTTACCCAGACCATTGCTTAGGGAGCGTTTCTGTTGCCAGTTAAGTGAAAAGGTGATGGGGAGATGGCGTTGCTGAGATTCCCCTCAGGTAGGGACTCTTCCCTTTCCCCCTCTTTCACCCTTTTGCCTCTCCGTCCACCCTTTTTATCTCATTTCCCCCCCTTTCCTCCCTTCTTTTAAATTTTAATATCTTCCCTTTTTTCTCCTTTCTTTTTTCCATTTTCCTCTCTTTCTCTCTCCTCCTTTCTTTTTTCCCCTCTTTTTATACACTTTTGTTTTCCCCTTTCCCTCTTCACATTTTTTCCTTGTCATCGGGTTTGTTGCTGGTCTTTTTCCGCCCCGTCCATGTCCGCCCTCTTTCCCCGTTTCCCGGGCATCTTTTCCCTTTTCCTTCGTTTCCCCCCATCCAGGAGGGCACCTTCCAACAACAGACACTCACTCCAGTCTGCTCCACTGCTGATCGCAGCAGCTTTACCGCTCTCCAGCGCCGAAAGCCCGTCCGCAGTGACAGATGCTCAAAGAGTCGGGTTGACTGATCTTTCGAGGTCCCTTTCAGTCCCTAATGATTCTGCGACTCCCCCTTGCTGGCCACACTTCCCCTTCCCTAGCCAGCTGCGGGCTGTGCAGGTAAGCCCAGCATGTTCTCTGGTGCCAGCGGTCAGCTCCGCAGATGCTCGGGGGATTAGGCACCGTTGTGTCAGTGGGCCCAGGGTGTCGCGATGCCTTGCAGATCCCTCGTGCTTCGGCTGTGCTGGCAACACGCTTGGACTGAGGCGAGGAGGAGGGAGCTGGTGGTTTGTACGGCTGTGACTGAGGAGTAGAGCCGGATCTCCTGACTGCGGGTTTGCGCAGCTCTCGGCTCGCCTTCGCGTCATCACAGAATTGGTTTGGTGGGAAAAGGCCTCTAAGATCATCTGTTCCCCCAGCGCTGCCAGGTCACCACTAACCCCTGGCCCTCAGCACCACATCTCCACGGCTTTTCCATCCCTCCAGGCACGGGGACTCCGCCACCGTCCTGGGCAGCCGGGACCAGGCCTTGGCAACCCTTCTGGGCAAGAAATTGTTCCCGATGGCCAAGCTGAACCTCCCCTGGTACAACGTGAGGACGTTTCCTCTGGTCCTATTGCTTTGCCCTTGGAAGAAGAGACCAACTCCCACCTCGCTCAAGCCTCTTTTCAGGGAGTTGTCAGGAGCCAGGAGGTCTCCCCTCAGCCTCCTTTTCTCCGGGCTAGACACTCCCAGATCCTCCAGCCCGGTTTCTTCCAGGAAGCTTTGCTGTCAGCCATTCCACCTTCACCGGGGAGGACTTTTCCAGGTTATCTAAACTAGTCTGGGTGTGTGCGGCTGGTGGTTAAGGCTGTAGTTGTTGTTTGGGTGGGGGGCTTTGCCAGGCGATCCGGCAACCCGGCAGGGCTGTTGGTTGGCTTCGGGTAAGAAACAAATCCTGACCTGCGTGTTCTGTGCAACGTTAAAACCCCCAAACACGTGAGAGTGGGAACCTTGCAAAGCCTGTCCTTGGGGGAAATGTGGGACGAGAGCCTGCTGATTGCTGGGAGCCTCACGCCTGGCTGAGAGCTGGCTGCGATGAATCAGCGTGAGCTTTAGTGTCTGTGGGAGAACAAATGCTCCAGATCCTCCTTAAAGGGTTTTGACAGGTGCTGAGGTAAATCAGCCTGAAAGTCAATAATTATCTTTTATTTCTCTAATTTTGAATTTAGCAGGTGCCAGGACCCCGATATCTCTGAGGCAGAAAAACCTCTCGGGTTCCTCTTAGGTGTGCAGGGGGCTTCACGCAAGCTGGAAATAACAGTTATTAACTGGGACGAGAACCAGGCTCAGTTAAAATTGGCTGTAGCCTCTGCCTCTGTATCCCTCCCTGACAAACGGCGTAGGAGCACACTGGAATTTAGCTTCTACTTTGCAGCTCCTTCTTCCATCCATCCATCCACCCACCCACCCACCTGGCCACGTTGCTGTGTGAGCTCTGGATCTCGTGGGTTTAGCTGTGCTGCAAAAAGATGACTTATGTCTTGGTGCCAGGTTAGGTGCTGAGATTCTCTGGTGCCTTTAATTAAAAGTCAATTAGAAGATGTTCCTGATCCATTGGTAAGGAAGCTGAACTGTGCAGCTTCAGCCCCACTGGGCTCATCAGACCCCTCTGTACTGGCCTGTGTAATGAAAAGTTGCAGTAAAATCAAAAGCTACAGGTAGAATCATGAAATCACAGACTGGTTTGGATGGGAAAGGACTGTCAAAGCTCATCCAGTTCAATGCCCCTGCATGGAGCTGGGACATCTTCAACTCAGAGCCCCATCCAACCTCACCCGGGATATTTCCAGGGGTGGGACATCTGCCAGCTCTCCGGACAATGTGTGTTGGTGTTTCACCACCCTCCGAGGGGCAGAATCCCTCCCTCAGCCTCCGGGATGTGCTGCTCAGGTACACAGTAGTGACCACAGTGAGGACCGGGAGGTGGCATTGACCTACCTGGTCTGTGGTCCCCTTCACGCCGCTGCTGTGTGTTGGATTTGCGTCATTCCCATGCGCTGGAGCTTTCTGTTGGCTGACTCCAGGCAGGTGGTTGGTGAGCGGTGCGCAAGGCCATGCTCCTTCCAAAGAAAGGACCACCGTTCTGTGGTCAGACATGGAAATTAAACCTGCAGGAACCCAGGTTATTTGATTCTCCATCATGTTATAGTTGTGGGAGCACAGGAGGTTCCACATCAGTGTGAGAAGGACCTTGAGGGTGACAGAGCGCTGGCAGGGGCTGCCCAGTGGGTTGTGTTGTGGAGTCTCCTGCTCTGGAGGCATTTAAAACCCACCTGGACTGTTCCTGTGCGACTGGATCTAGGGGATCCTGCTGTGGCAGGGGGATGGGACTGGGTGACCTTTGGAGGTCCCTTCCA
>JAOXOE010030045.1:0-13581 GCA_028565055.1 Phoeniculus purpureus | reverse complement strand
GGTGCTGGCTGCCTGAGAGAAGAGAGCAACCTCCTCCTGGCCACAACCACCCCTCAGGTAGTTGTAGACAGCAATAATTGAACTACATGAAGATGTGCCCACACCTTAGAGCAGTTAAAGGTAACTTAAATCTCAGCTAAAAGCACCAGGTTTATATGAAACAGAGATTCCAAAGGTCCATCAAAGTTTCCCTGTTTCTCTAGTCCTAGAGAATACCAAACTGTGACTCACCAGTAGGCTTGGTGAAACAGCCTGTTGAGAAAATTCTGTCATCATTTCATTTGTTACCGTGAGTATTAGATGGCTGGTTGGAGTTCTTCCCCCATCAGTAGAAAATCTTAACTTGTAAAGGGGACAGGCAATGAAGGTTCATAAGAAGAAAAAACCTCTGACAAAAAAGTTTTCCTAATGCACTGATAGGAGAGAAACTGCAATGGCAAATGGGAACGAGCTCATTGCATGAAAATGCTAATGAACCTACAAGGAAATTCCTGGCTGAAAGGGCCAGTGATGTATGTCCTATGGTCTGGCAAGAGAGATTAGAAGCTTGCTGGAATTAAAAGTAACACAGGGCACCATCTAGAGTAATTGTAAATATCTTAGCTAATTATCTTTGAGGAAGAAGTTTGTGCAGCTTGTTCTGAGCGTTTCAGGGATGGCACATGTGTAATTAAGCACATTTTAGCACATCTGAAGCGATAAGCAAAGTCATTATACAACTCTTTATGAAGTTAGCGAAGTCATTTTTGGTAACTGTGTGCTGCCTGATGACAGCACAGTCTGTGCAGGCAAATTAAGTCTGTTCTGTTCTTAGAGTAATGAAACCCCACAAAGCTTTTCTATGAAGTAAGGGGGAATAAGCATCTTTTCTGATTAAATCCTGAGTAGAAAAGGGAAGAGTTGACATTACAGAGTTACAAAATCCCACTATTCTCCTTGGTAAAAGGAAACCCATAAATATATGTACCTAAGAATATCTCTGAGCTGGAAATGAGATGCAGAAATTGAAAATAAGGGGTAAGTTCAGCTAAAATAAGAGCTAGAAGAAATTGTCTCTGCTCTTTTGATTTTTGTTTAGATGTTCAGAAGATTCCTGCTGCAATACTAAGCTCTGTCAGAGTCACCCTTTTTGACAGCTGTTAAAATGTCCAAGGATTTTCAGCATCCATGTAAAATGCTTTATTTTGAATATATATTGGCTCTGCCTTATTCTTTATTTGCTGAACATCCAGTATGTGAAATCATTTGGCACTGGATTAGACAATAATCATAGAATCATTAGGGGTTGGAAGGGACCTCAAAAGATCATCTAGAAAAGGGGGACTGCACCCTGCAGTTGGCAGGATCCAGTCATTTCATCTAAAAAGTTGATGCTCTTGCCCTGGGAAGAGTATGATAAACTTTACAGTGATTTAGAGGTACAATTTTAGGTCATATTAGCTCACTCGGTAAAACATAGACTTTTCAAAACCCTGATCAAGGCAAAACATTAACATGGTGTCGAGGATCCTAAAAGAGTTTTTGTGATTCTATGGTTTGTTTGGGGTTTTTTTTTTATTATTATTAAGTCTAAAAAAAACTGTTATTTTTTATTAAAGTCTAAAAAAATGTCAACTTGAACTCGTTAGTGTAGTTTGCAGCAGGCCTTTAAAAGCTGGTTTGGATGGAACAGCAGGCAACGTGCCATTCTGTGTTCAGCCTGTTTGTCGGCTCTGTAGATCTTCCAGACGGCCAAGCTACAACAGGGTTTTCAGAAGTGCATTTGCCTGAGTCTGTGTAGCTGGTATCAGTTTAGTTCAGCTGCTCAAAAGGGAAATATATGAAGTTGTAGTCCAGATCACACTTCAAATTGATAGATGTTCGTTAAAATGTAAATGAGCATCTCTCTCATAAATTTCCCAGGAGGAAAGAGGGAAAATAAGAAACATTTATAGCTGTGCAAGGCTGTACCATTAGAATGCCAACACTTTATGTGTGTTTGTGTTGAATTTATCAAATTGCTTTTGTGGGGGAGAAAAATCTGAGAAGAATTTCCTGCAGATGTAGCCAGCAGGTAAAGCCATGTCCCGTCAGGGGCAAAGGGTAAGTCCTTCCCCCTGGCTGCTAGAAATCCAAGTTACTGCTCTCCTTTGCCTCAAGGAATGTAAACCTACTTTTCCTACACACTTTTTCATCAGAGTTTAATTATGAGATCAGGGGTTGCTTTAGAGAAAGATGTGTGTTATCTGTGTTTAACACAGTTTTATTTTAAGTAAACAAACATTTGCTTCAATGAGCCTGAATTAAAGCTTTCTTACCTCTTGAGTGCCAGAACCACTACCAGTAGAGTGACTTTCTCACTGGTTTTTGCTTTCTTTCAGTGAAAACGGAAAACAAGGAAAGAATCACAGGAAATACAATCACATGATTTTTAAAAAAGATTTTACTTAAAGATAGGCAAATAGATTTTAACGTAACAGCTGTCGGGCAAAACTCATGTATTTAATAGGCAGGCTTTGCTTATGGATCTGAATCGTGGCGAAGAAGAGAAATAAATCGTGTAGTTGTCAGAAATCCTATTCACAAACTACGTTATTTTGGTAGCTGTGACAGTCTTTCCTTTCCTTGGGGTCTGCTTTGTACTGCACACTACCCAACTAGAATGTCTTAAACTTTTGGTGAAAGCTACTCGTCATTTTTTCCACTGCACTTCAGAATTTAAAGATGTGCCTTACCAACTCTAAGTAAACACCACTAAATTAAACAGAATCTCGGTGCCAGCTGGAAAGATGATACAAAGCTTTCAGCAGTTTTATTTTGTCCCTCCTTGAAGCTGTTTTTACTGTCCCTGCCCCCTCAGTTGCGCTGGCAGAGTAGGTGTTTGGTCAAACTGCATTGTGCACAGAGTTCTATTGTTCTTAGGGGTTTTTTTTTCCCCTGTTTGTAACCAGCAAATCCTACTGTTCAAACTGTTGTGCTGAGTTGTTTATGTCTCACGTTGGCATCATGACAATGAAACACATCACAGGCATGTACAAGCCAGAGCTTTGGTGTCCTGAAACAATAGTGGTCTTCTGCCTGCCAAAGTTGTCCTGCTTGCTGGAAACCTCCCTTTCCAAGACCTGATTTAAGGAGTGATTGAGTTTTTGAACTCTTACAACAGAGTTCACTAAAGAGAAAGAACAGCCTCAAAATATGTTTATCTTTATTAAGTCACAGAGTTATTAAGGTTGGAAAGGACATCTAAGACCATTGAGTCCAACCTTCAGCCCAACACCTCCATGACCACTAGCCCATGTCCCAGGGTGCCACATCTGCTTGCCTTTTGAACACCTCCAGGGCTGGGGACTCCACCACTTCCCTAAACAGCCTGTTCCGATGTTTACTCTTTCACTAAAGGATTTTTTCCCATTTTCCAACCTGAACTTCCTCTGGTGCAACTTGTGGCCATTTCCTCTTGTTCTGTCATCAGTTATTTGGGAGAAGAGGCCACCACCGGCCTCCCTAGAACCTCCTTCAGGTATCTATAAAGGGCAATAAAGTCTCCTCTCAGACTTCTCCAAGCTAAGCAATCCCTCGGCCTCTCCTCATCAGACTTGTTCTCCAAGTCTGTAGCCAGCATTATTTAAACTATCAACACCTGTGATGCCTGCAGAAGAAGAATGGCCGTGTGGCTGTGGGACGTGGCTGGAGACCAGGAAATAAAACTGGTTCTCCACCTGGCTTATTCCTTGCAATACAGATTACAATGTCTCTGTCAGTACGGCAAAACAGCCGTTCAAACGTCAGTGAGCTGCCGCAGGGAGTGTGCGATGTCTGTTCTTTAGATTAAAGATGGTAGGGTCGTAATTCTGCATTTCCTGTTGTCACAAAACTTAAAATCTATAGACTCTCGGGTATCTGAAAACCAGCGCTTCGGTGTATTTTTGTATGTTTGAAGGCAGTGGTGTTGCTCTGGATGTGAAGTGGTAGCTTGGATGGATTAAAAAGGAGGGTGTGAGAGAGAGGAGAAGAAAGTGTGTCGTGTACCTGTGTATTAGCTAAGTTGATGAAGCACAGAAGACGTGAAGCAAAATGACAGTGTGAGATCATTTTGGAACAATGTTGTTTCTCTCCTAAGCTTTTTCTTCCGCTTCACTTTGTTTTACAGTTTGCCCAGCTGGTGTCTGCCTACAAAACTTTGGGTCCAGAGAAGTTCCCTTTGATTGAGCAGACTTTCTATCCCAACCACAAGGAAATGGTACGTACAAATCCCAATACTGCGTTTGATTGCCATCTCTGTAAAACAAGAGTCTTGTAAACACACGGGTTTGTTTCACCATTTACCACCTGTTGTAAAAGCCACTTTGGGATCTTGTAGAGGGATGAGACTGGGTGACCACTTAAAAGGATTGTAACGGTTAACGCAAAGATTTTCGGATACGCAGGTAGTAATTTTTCAGCTAACCAGCTTCAGACCAGAAAGAGATGAAATATAATACACTGTATAAATACAGTGAACAACTACTGGAGTGCTAGAGTTATTTTTATGGTGTCTGTTTTCAACCCAATCCTTTATGCTCTGTTCGAAGAGCTAATAACGTTTTGGAGGTGATGCACAAGACCATGTGCTGGTCAGTGGAGAACTTTGAACTCCTCTGAAATCAGAGGGGTTGCAGCTTGTCATTTTCATGTACCTGAGCTGACACTGCTTCCCAGTCCTTTACAGACACAAAGGCATTTGTTCGCTAAACAACCTTTAGGACTTCTCTGTTGCTGCTGACGGGGGTTTTTTTCTTATTTTTCTTATGATTTCTAAGAGAATCTCTTTCCTGAGTATATTTTTCTAGAGAAATACTTTCAGTGCTGAGAGAAAGCGGAGGAAGGCTGTTTGCTGAGTGCGTAGAGGAGCAGATAAGCATCAGTTATTTTTAGACTTCAGTGCGCTCAGTGTGTGTCACCCAGCTGCGACTCAAGTGCCACTGCAAGGTCATGACAAGTACGTTAACTATCTGTTTCTGTCAGATCCCTAGGCTGTGTGTCTGTCCTCAGGCTCTGCCTAGCACTTCCTAGGCATAGGTGGCATCTAAGATAAACATTTATGACAACAGGTGACTAAGATTCCTTCTGAAGTTGTATTTCCCCCACATCTGCGTTGTCTGTTGGTAGCGAACAGTGTGGTGCAGGTCTGCTGTGTCATGGGATGTACTGCGGGGCTGACAGCGTGGCTCTTCATACTGCTTTCCCAGTTCTCACTAGTGTATTTGGACTCGTATCACACAGATGTTTCCACTTCTGCAGCCGCATCTGACACTCCTGAAGAGCTTTCACCATAGCTCTGTGTTCAGAGGATTTGCTACGCAGTTTTGTAGAGCCAAGGGAGAACAGTACCAGTCTGGAGCAGCCAGTCTAGCAGGACAAAAAAGTCTGATGAAAAAGGCAGTCACAGCTTTTCAGTATGGAAGGGATTTTGTGGGTGGTGCTGTCAGGAAGAGCCCTTGATAACCTTTATAAAGATGTATACATTATCTTTTAATCTTACAAATTAATAATTATATACATTATTAAAGACAACCCTTATAAAATTCATAGTAATTGTTTTATGCTAAGAAAGTGCTTTACAGTGTCTTAGCGCTGTATTCAGGACAGGTGGAGAAGCAGAAGCGTATTATGTGTTTCAATGGCAGTAATTCTAATACCTTTTTTTTTTGCTGAGAGCATCCAAAATTAAAGCTAACTTACCATTTCCTCCGCATTATTTATTTTTCTTTCTTCATTATTTTATTAGCTATTATTCAGGCTTCTCAGGGAAGTGATCAAGGCATTGAGCCTGTTCAGCATTCAAGGAGCATCTGGATGATGCTTTTAGTCCTCTGGTTGTGTTTTAGATAGTCCGGCTAGGACCGGGGAGCTGGACTTGATCATTATGTGTTCCTTCCAAATGAGAAATTCAGTGACTTTGTTGAAAAACCTTTCAGCACGTTGCTAAATTGTACAACATAGAGACAAAGAAGATAGCCTGTAATTCTGGGACAGGAGTTCAATTTTTGGTGGTATGACCATGTAGAACATGCAAACCAGTGTCTTGAACTGACTGAATTCAAATTCAGTGATGGAACCCAAACAAGCAAATGTGTGAACTTGTATGGCAGGTTTTGCTTAGGGGAGTAACAAATCCTTGAGCATTAAATCTGGAGAAAATACTTGCATTTGGGGAATGCTGTGCATGGGTTGGAGATACTGCAACAACTGATTGTGAAGAAGACCATTTTACAGAGTCACAGAACCACTCTGGTTGGAAAAGACCCCTGAGATCATTGAGTCCAACCATCTACCTTACGTTACAAGTTCACCCCTAAACCAGATCCCTCAACACCTCATCCAAACGATCTTTAAACACATCCAGGGATGGCGACTCAACCACCTCCCTGGGAAGCCCATTCCAGTGCCTGACCACCCTTTCTGTGAAAAAATTTTCCTAATATCTGTCCCAGGGCTAACCACCCTTAGCCAGCCAGTGACATCTTTTTATGTTGAACTTACACTAAGTATTTTTCAAGTAATTTTCAAGTAATTTTCAGGAGCTGCAAGCAAGACTTCATATGGCCCAACAGAGAATACATTACAAAGGAGGAAGTCATAACTGCCTTAGTTAAAAAGCAAAGAAAATGGTATCTCCTCATATGATGAAGTTCATTGCTTCATGGAGCAATGCAGTTCACATATAAATGGGTTTTAATTTAAAAAAACAAACAAAATAAACCAGCCCACCAGTGCCTACTAAACATGGCAGTCTAAATTATTTCTCCAGTTCAAAGTTCTGGGAGGTGATCTGAAGGGAAGGATGATGCCTCACAGGCACTCATTCTTTTCTTTATTCACTAGGCTCCTGCTGCAGGCTGCTTATAGAAGGAAGATACGGAGCTGGATGACCTTCTGCACTGTCCTCCCTCTTACAGTTACTTATGCAACTACTCAGCACCTTCTCACATACTCAAGTCAGTGCACATGAAACCACAAAAGCCAGTAAAAAGCAGTCCAGGGATGGTGACCCCATCAACTCCATGGGCAGCCTGTTTCAGCGCCTGACCACTCTCTCAGTAAAGAAGTTCTTATGACAAACCAGCAGTTATATGCAAATAATGTCTGTGCTTAGCTATAGTTTTGTATTTACACCAGTGAAGAAACAAATAAATGGCTACCAGCCACCTCATTTAATCCTTGGATGCACAGCATAGGGCGCAGACAGCTCTTTCCTAGCAGCCCCTTGAACTAAGTGACAAGTACAATCAACTGACTGGGATCAGCATCTTTATCAGCTGTAAGATCCCTGGGCATTTCCCAATGCACTGCAGATGGGATGAAATTCCCTAATCCTCTTATTTCAATGTTTTCTAGAAGAAATTTAATACAATCTATGAGTACTAACACTGAGCTTTTCATGTAAACATGCCTTTCTAAACCGATGTCAATCCTTACAAGATTTCTTTGCAAAGTCCCTATTTACCACAAAGGACATCATGAAACACACAAGATCACACTGCATTGTAAAAAACCCCATTTAAATCTTAATTTTCTCTTCTAGTGAAACTAAGAATTCAAGAAAGGGCTGGATTGCCAGCAGACAATAGCTGTGCGAATCGGAAGTAAATGAAAAGGATTTACACATACGGTTTATTATGAAGTTTTTTTTAAGAGCTCACAGGTTCCTGTGAGGCAAGAAGAACAGGAAAAACCTACACCACTCAAAAATGAGTCATAAACTAATGTCGAGCATTAAAAATGAAGAAAAATATGATTAGCAATGTTTAGCAACATATTAGAGCCAAGATATGCCTCAGGTCACCTAAAATCTTGGAAGCACTCTATTACAACCCTTTGTAGCAGATTCAAAACCAATGCACTCATGAATTGCAAACCTGAAAACTAATTAAGCTCACACACAACATTTTACATCAGGTTTAATCAGTTGTTCAGTACAACAGAACGTAATACAGAATCCCAGAACTACTGAGGCTGGAAAAGCCCTCTGAGCTCATGAAGCCCAGACCACGACCTAACATCACCACAGCAGCCAGACCAGGGCACTAAGTGCCGCAGCCGAGCTGTCCTTAAACACCTCCAAGGATGGGGACTCCATCACTGCCACCGGCAGCCTATTCCAGGGTCTGACCACCTAACTCTACCCTGGCAGCTTCAGGCCCTGCCCTCTCGTCCTGGCGCTAGTTGGCTGGGAGAAGAGACTGACCCCCACCTGATGACAACCTCCCTTCAGGGAGTTGTAGAGAGGGAGAAGGTCCCCCCTGAGTCTCCTCATCTCCAGGCTAAACACCCCCAGGTCCCTCAGCCTCTCCTCAACAGACTTTCCCTCCAGACTCTTCCTCAGCCTCGTAGCTCCTCTGGACCCATTCCAGCCCCTCTTTCTTTTAAGTGAGTGGGACGCTGCATCTGAAGTATGACTACATCTTGAAACTGCTGGGAAGACAAACTGAAGAGAGCTATTGTGTGTTGAACATTTCCAAAAGGTCAGGGGGAAAGGAAGTTGCCTGTCCCTGGGAATCATGAGGAGAAATCAAGCTGCTTGCAGAGATGAGGGTAGAACATTGTAGTTTGCTTTCTTAGAAAGCAATCCTGCCATCCTAAAGTCAGCATTTCCATGTACAATCCAGGACATAATCTGAGTGAAAGAAATGCCTGCATCATCATTCAATTATTTAAAATAAAGTAAACCTTTTATGGATGTCAAGAAACGGGATTTTGTTAGAAGCCATCCATGTGCGCTCGAATCACAGCAGGAAACAAACCTCTTCTCTCTCTGTCTTCCCTTGGTAGTGGTAGTCCTCATCCCTGGGGGCATTCAAAATATGTGTGGGCCTAGTGCTCAGGGAGAGGGTTTAGCAGTTGACCTGGCACTGCTGGGTTGAAAGTTGGGGTTGATGACCTTAAAGGCTTCCAATGAAAAAGAGATTCTGTGATTCACAGACCATGCTTCTCTGCCAACACATGATACAATCTGCTGTCACAGAGAACAGCAGCAATTCTACCTGATACCAGATCGGAACTAAAACATCATCCTTTTGGCTTCCACTAACAGCACAGGACCTACAGATAAATGTTGAGACACAGCTGCATTTTATGCAGATTGAATACTGTAGGGCACACAAAGCATGTATTACTGTGCATCACGTGTAACCCCCCCCCATGCCCTACAACCAGCAGCAAGCTGAAAGCTGCACTTGGGAAAGTTTAAAGAGGTTTTTTTTTTTACTGTAATCTGCATTTTTTTCACAGAACTATTCTAATCAGATTACGTCAATCCTCATCACAGCCAGCTAAGAGACCATCCGTGGCCATATTTTATTCGCACATGCATTCCTTCACTCCTACCTAAAATGAATTCATCCATCATTTCATTACCTACTTCATAAGGTCTCAGGATCAGTCAGCTATCACCTTCAATACGATCAAGAGTCTAGCATGGTCGGGGAGTTCTACCAACTCCATTTTCTTTCTCTTTTTCAGATTACCATATATGTTGAACAGTATGAAGTACAGAGCAGACCTCTGGAGTGACAGTAAGCAGACCACTTTGGAAATCCACTTCATGTTTCTGATATTGAGGCAGTTTCAAGTGATTCTCTGAATATGGAAATGATTTCTTCTTGATCTTATCAGACCATTCAACTCAAGCTTTTAGGATCATACCATCTCCTAGTGATCTATTTTCTTATTTGCTCCATACTTTTGCCTGCTGATACTTGAGTTCGAGACCCCAGTACTCACCAAAGGAAGTCCTCAGCCTGAGAACCAGTTTCAACTCCTCCTTAAATAAAGATTATGATCATATTTTACCATGCTTTCATTTACTCAAAGTGGTTGTCCTTTGACACCAACAGGCTTCCTACTCCTAGGAGTTTGATCAACTCAGTTTCAGGCACCTCCAGATAGGAGCTTTTTTCCAGTGGGAATGCAATCTTCAATGTAGCTACCACCACCATTTAACTCAGAACTCTGAATTACACAAGCATGTGCTGCAGCAGTTCGTAACGTCCTGGAGCTCACATGGATGAATGTTGCAGTTTGAAAATTACCAAAATTTTCAGGTGTACAGAGTTGTGCTTTCTTGAACAAAAATGTGCATTTTGCTTTAAGAGAATCCTCCCAGTGACCTGTCCTTGGAAGGATGGACCCTAGGTGACACTTTAAAAGAGGGCGGAGCAGCCTGGCCTCTTTTTGCTTCTGGGGGCTTTGCCCCAGCACCCTGGCATGGAGCTCCATCTTCCCCCACTCAACAGATGGTGTGGGAGGAGATGGGACAGGAGGGGCACTGCGGCTGGCCATGGCCCTGCTGCCCTCCCAGGGACAGTGGGCTGGCAGCAGCCCCATTGCCCTCTCGGAGGCCCCAGCCCGGTCCTGGCTCTGAGCTAGCCCAGCTCTGAGTTGGCACCACGGACCAGAGAAGCAAGAACTTAGTGCTGATTTCCACCCCCCCATGGGGCAATCATACAGCGACCCATAGTGAGCGGAAGAATACTGCCTTTCCCCCTGTAGCTGAGGCGGAAGGAGAGGGAGAGAGACAGGAGGGGAATGGAACTCTCTTGGCCATCTTTGCAGCATGAGGGAGGCCCCTGCTAACACTGGCCATGCAGTCGGTCGCTATCTTTTGCTCCACACACGGCCAGGGCCATGTGGCCAGTTGCCACCATCCTTGAGCCACTGATCAGCAGGAAGAGAGACTTTGTCATTTTATGCTGCTGAGAAAAGCTGAGGATGCTCGAGTATTGGTGAGAGGCATCTGAGAATTCCTTCATGCTTAGCTGAACTGTCTGTTCTGAAGGAAGCAGAAGGACTCGAGAGTCCTTAGACCTTGGGCAAGGAAGACTGAGTTCTTTTTGAAAGCATGTCTCCTCCATCAAGGAATGCAGTTCCAAGTTCTGAGGAATCAGGCCTGTCTGATCAGTGTTTTGCTGGAGAAGCTACGCTGAAGAATTGAAGAGTTCGCTGGTCTGGACAGCTGAGGGTTTGGTGTCTGCAAATGAGAGTGTGCGACACATGAAGGGCCTGGAGGGTCTCTCAGAACAAACGGGTGGTTGTGTCCCTCTCTGACATGCTTGACTGACATGCTTTCCCTAGGTCTTTAACATAAAAAAACCAATGACCAATACAGTAGTAAACTGCCATTGTATTTTTCTCAGAATATTTGATGGCATTTGTGAAAGAGTTTCTAGTTTGTGTGCACTAACTTGCTTAACTTTTTCTTTGTTCTTCCTGTATACAGTTATAGAGTTAATAAACCCTTTTTCCTTTTCTCTAAGCTATCCATTGTCTGGCAAATTCCACCCAAAATCTCATCAAGACCTAACTGGTTTGTTTTATGTTCCTTTCTTTCTTTTAATTGTGGTCTTGAATCCACCTCAAAATTGGTGCCAAAACCTGGGACAAAGCAGTTTCTTTGTTTTAACCCACTTCAATGAATATAAAAAGGAGGAGGACTGTACCAAGAGAATGACAAGCACTTTGCATTGTAAAGACAGAAAACACCCATTTCAAAAGTGGGTGGCCCAAGACATGGGTGTGAAATTACTTTATTTAGATTGCCAGTACATTTTATGACAAGGCTCATCATTTCTTGTGACTAGTTAAAAGGCCATGAAAAGGCCAGTTCATTTCTAATTATAAGATGACATAGGATCAGGACACTTAAATCAGAGCAGGATGGGCAGTAACATCAGATACCAAGAACATTTTGAAGACCCATTATTCATTCTCTGTTATTGCTTTTCTTGTCTTTGATTATTTCTACATTCTAAGCAATACTCCTCTCCTTGAGACAGAGGAAGATTAAAATTATTAAGCACAACAACAAAACGATTCTTTACTGCTGTAGTGGCCAGGGGTAGGATGAGGGGAAATGGCCTGAAGCTGCGCCAAGGGAGGTTCTGGCTGGATGACAGGAGGAATCTCTTTCCTGAAAGGGTCATCAGGCAGTGGAACAGCCTGCCCAGGGAGGGGTCTTAGTCCCCATCCCTGGAGGTATTGAAGAGTAGATGTTGTGTTGGGGGATAGGGTTTAGTGGTGTTGGTAGGGCTTGGAAAATGTTTGACTCAGTGATCCTGAAGGTGTCTTCCAGACAAAACTGCTCAATGATTCTGTAAATATGGCTTTGGCCCTAATACCTAAGTAAGTTTTTTAAAGAAGATTGCTTGAAAATATTTAAGTGATGCTAGAAACTGCATCTTAAGTGCAAAGAGTATGCTTCCTGTGACCTAAGAAACTAAGTCTGTGGTGAGAAAACAAGAGACCAGGGAAGAGAAAGCAAGAATTGTATTAAGACGCACTCTATCCTTATGTTCATTAGAGGGTTTGACACCGAGAATAACCAACTAATGACAAAGTACAAAAAGACAAGCATCTGAAAGGATGGTTATGATGTGGTAATAGAGCAATGGAAATTCCCAGAATATGTAAAAAAAAGTGGGCATTAAGCAGTGACTGACACCAAAATTCAGGAGAGCCGGAATTGTCTCAGAAGCAGCAGACATTTTAGTGTCTCTAACAGTTTTGTGTCTCTTTGACTGTTTGCCGCTTCTGAGACAATTCCGGCTCTCCTGAATTTTGAATCATGTCAAAGGCAGGTTGGGTAATCCAATTGGAGGTGTGTACAAATCATTTAGATGTGGTCTTGGGGGACCTGCCTTAGGGGTGAACTTTGTAAAGCAGGGTTGATGGTTGGACTCGATGATTCCAAGTGTTTTTTCCAACCTGAGTGATTCTATGATTTAAATAATAAAGTCTTCCTCGGGACCACGTTGCGGCTGTTCCACAGACTCGCTGGAATCGATTTCGGGAGGCCCTTGTCCATGGTCCTGATCCTCCCACACTGGGCGGGGTGGCTGGCTGGCATGGGGGCCTGTTCTGGATGGGCACCTGTCCATGGTGCTGCAACACCCAGTTCAGAACCTTGGGAAAAATGACTGCAGCAGATCAGCCCTGGTCCCAAAAGTCCCTGCTAGAATCTAAGGGTTACTGTCGTTTGATGGTCTCACAAAGTCACTGTCTCACTTAGAAATGGAAAAAACCTCATGCTAGTGAACCAGCGCTTTTCACGGAAATATAAGAGACTACTCAGTGCTTTAGCTGGAACGGTTTACAATTACACCATAGATTATCCGGTCTAAACAAAGAAAGCCCGTAATACTCCAAAAATTATACACTTCCTGCGATGTGAACAAGAAAGCATCATACCTTGTAGAGCTGTTTTTCAAAGAGAGACTTGATTTCTCATATCGCAATCAAGAACCTTAAATCACAATTACAATTCTGCCCTCTCCCAACTTTATTTTCTTTCTCTCTTCATGCTCAAAGAAGACAGACTGGGAAGAAAAAGCCTTTGTTCTATCAGCTAGATTTTGCTTTCTTATGGTTTCCTAAATAGTACCAACACATGCACAAAACAATCATAGAATCATACAATTTCCTGGGTTGGAAGATTTACAAGCTGGAGAGCTGGTCCTAGGTGAACCTTATGAGGTTCAAAAAGACCAAGTGCAGGGTCCAGTGCTCACTATCAATCCAGGATGGGGGAGGAGGTGACAGAAAGCAGCCCTGAGGAAAAGGACTTGG
>JAOXOE010030044.1:0-13586 GCA_028565055.1 Phoeniculus purpureus | reverse complement strand
TTCTCTGGACTCGCTCCAGCACCTCAATGTCCTTCTTGTACTGTGGTGACCAAAACTGGACACAGTACTCAAGATGCAGTCTCTCGTGAGGTTACCATTGTGTATGGTTTTGTAGGGCCTGTGTTCTGTTATGCTCTAAAGAAATTCTGATTCACAAAGAGGAAAGGACCCATTAAAACCTCAAACTGCAGTTTATTTCCTTCTGCTTATCTTCCTTTCAAATGCAAAACCAAGTAATGAGTTGGCTCAAAATGGAGGCTAATATCAAGTTCCTGAAATCTTTCAGTGCATTTCAGAACGCGTCTGAACCAAGACTTGGTTTGAAAAGAAGTCATGCTTATGCATCTGATTCCAAAATATTACAAGCCCTATCATCACTGTTCTTTGGCAAAGAAAACAAATATATAATCCGCTAGCTCTTTGAATGTGAGGACACAGCAATTCAGTGTAAATCTGCTAGACTTTGAGATTTGTGATTTCCTGAAGTGGCAACAGGTACTGACTCAAAATGATCCTTCTGAACTGTAGGGCTTCATTTTCTGTTTGTGTTTAATGATAAACACATAGAAATAGCTACGCCTTGCAGATGAGGTTTATATCTTTGTAGAGAAAATAAAGGCGGAAATGGTCCAGAGATGTCACAAAGAATTAAGGATTTGGTGACACACTGTATAGTCTTGGACACACCAGTTTCTCTGATTGTTTATAGCATTTAGCCATCACGAAAAACTTCCATTTTCATATTGTTCTCAGTGGGCTATAAGGAGGTTCAAGGGTGAATAAAACACCCTTGGAACGCTTTATCTATGAAAGGGTTCCAGTCTACAACGTCGATGATGCATTCCACAGGCTTGCAAAGCTTTCAATTGTATTTTCTCATTATAATCCCTAACAGCAAGGTATTGATGGTAAAAATCAATTAAGGATGACATGTTTCAAGAGTAACCTGCACTAGATCTAGTGAAATTTAGGAATATTGTATGATCCTGGTTGAGAAAAGAGCCTATAACAGAGAGACTACCAGAGACAGATTTGCTGGAGCAAGCTACCAACAAATCCTTCTGCTGTAGCCAGTTCTGGTACCATTTAGTCCTTCAGGCAGAGAAAAATGCAGACTCTTTTAATCTAGCAAAAAATATGAGACACAAGTCATTTAATGGAGCATCACAGCATCTTGCACTGCACAACAGAATTTACATAGTCAGGAACTGCTTCAGCAACACAGCTTGTGCTTCTGAATCACAAGTAGATGCAGATCTTTTCTCTGTGGGCACGTGCAATTCTATGGACTTTAGACACTGAGAGAGATTAACTGATATATAATAATTCTGAAATAGCTATACTATAATTTCATCAGTAATATCCCCATAATGTGTTCTGTTCCATACTGGTAATATACAGTTATGAGGGTGACCTACGACTGCAATTGCATCTCTCTTTGGCCAGAGAATGACTTTACCAGAGGGAAGAAAAGTACCACTGCCATAATGGAATAGAAAAGCATTCCACAATTACTCTGATCGAACAGCTCATGTTTATAACCAACAATTCAAGAACAACTACGTGAAGAAGATCAAAGTTTTAATTAAAACTGTCAAGACTGGCCAACCCTAATTTGTCTCAGAACACACACTAAGCATCACGACACTCGTGAGCAATGCTCTCTTATCAGCTACAAATCACATGAATAAGGCAAAGGAAGACTTTCAAGGTCATTTCTGTTTTCCACAGATCTTATGAAAGAGTGATTTTCATCCAATGCCCCCTCAAAACAGAGTCTTTCTCCAAACTTATGAAACTTTTCTCCTCTTAGCCAGCTAACTTCTCGGAACGGTAAATGTGTCAAATCTTGATATGCTTCTCTTCACAAAACCCACATTAATATATGTGCTAAGTGTCTGGGTGGTGTGGTGCAGATAAAACATTGTTCAATAGCTCACCACAAACAGTTCATATGTGCAAAAGCCATTCTACGACATTACCACATGTTTTATGTGGCTAAACCACATACTTTAATTTTAGATTAAATAATATATTGTAACGTCTATATCTCTGTAATAAAACAGGTAGATAAAGCACTTGAGGCCATGGTCTAAGAGTTAGGGAAATGTTGGGATAAGCGGTGGACTTGATGATCCTGGAGGTCCTTTCCAGCCATGATGACTCTATGATTCCACGATTCTATTAAAATCCTGCATGAAGACTAATTTAATAGTCTTTAAAGAAAGATGTCTTTTAATATTAAAAATTCATAAGTATTCCCTACACTTTTCCTCCAACGTTGCTTTCTAACCATATAAGAATTTTTTCAGCTGCTACAGACCAAACCTCAGCTGCAGTCTGTTTCCTCCCACGTGATCCACATAATCCATAATTCAAATATTGAATCTGGTTACAAAGGACCTCGTCACTTATATAGTAGCCTAGTAGTTCTTATCTTTTGCCTCATCTATCAAAAATAAAAGGTACTAAAAATTAGATCACAATATGTTTTAGGATTCCCATTGTGAAGTATTCCAGGAAGGGGCTAATTATTAACTCTGAACAGGGCATTATTAAATCTCTCTATTTGCTCAATTTAAGCTTTTTACCTGAGTGATAAATTCAGAAGGTATTTACTTGAAAAAAAAATCCATATATCACTTCATTTCAACAAAGTCAGTTCTTATGCTGGTATGTCTGACCACCTATTTAATTCACGTAAGATTCTTAAGTGTCGTCGCAACAATGACAACATTTTTTCTTAACATTTTCTTAATTTTCTTAGCAAATATTTTCTTAATATGGTAAATAGCAGAAACTTTTCAAATCCTTTCACTGGCATTCCATCGTAAACTCCAAACCAAGAACATCATCTATCTTGACTGCAGGTACATGTTTCCCTGACATTTAAATGAACCTTTCTTCGGTTATTCAAGATGGCAGTTTAAAAAGAAATCATCAGGTTTGCAGCTCTGAAGGGTCGCAGGGCATCAGGTCCATGTCACGCTCACAGATCAGCCCTTTCAATTCACTCAGCACCTTCACCCAAGCGCAGATTGCATTTGTAAACACACCATTGACTGGCATCTATGTTTCTCATCAACTCAATTAACTTGCTGGATGGCATCACGCCAGCCTAGGAGATGAGCAGAAGCTTTGACATGAAAATCTATGCAAGAGTACGCATCGAAGCGTGATTCCCAGCTTGAAATGCTTCTTTACCTGTGATTAAGAGGAGGTGTAATCACTAGCCTAGCTGTAAGCCCAATTAGCTTTGGAAAAAGAAAGAAAGAGCCACTGTGCAGCCAGGTGTGGTGAGCTTCTGACCTCGGTGAATTAAATGGATTCGTGTTTTCCATCTGTGAGCTAAACCTCAGCTTTGTCATGTCGTACTCAGCTGAAAGCAGGGAAGCAGTTCCAGGGTAAATCAATAACAGACATGTGCCAGCACCGAGCTTATTCCTAGCAGAAAGCCCTGTGAAAAAGAAACTACACCAAATTTATTCATATATTCTTTCAAATAAGCATAGGGGACTTAGAATGCTTAGGCTTCTGGCCACATACCTACCACCACCACATACAAGTACTGGCTTAGAACAACTGAACTGTGATGAACACAGATTTTTCATTCCAAAAACCTCTTCCAGAACTGCAGCCTGTGTTTTCTCAGAACCGTGCTTAAGCTGATAGAGCTTTGCAGGATCTTGCCTCTGTACTCACAACACCGTGGTTCTGGGAGCTTAATTATCTCCTCTTTTTTCCTGCTCCGTACAATTCTGTTTGAGGACTCCGGCAGAAAGCTGAATAATCTGAGGTCAGCTGTACTGCTGCATGCATCAAAGGGTTGGCTCTGAGAAAAAATTAGGTGATAGGCACTGCCTTGCATACAAATTAATAATAGATAAGTAGCTAGGCTTTACTTGCTAATTCATGTGCCAACCAACAGGCTCACAGTTAGCAGGGCTAGCTCAGCAAACAATCATTAGTGGCTGTCCCAGGGACCTAAGCCTTTATGGATTGCATCTTTCTCCTAAAGAGTCATGATTTACAGTGAGAAGCATGACAGTGAATGGTGTCTTGGAGAACAGGTCACCTCGTTAGTTAGCTTCATAGAATCACAGAATGGCCAGGGTTGGAAGGGACCTTAAAGACCATCTAGTTGCAACCCTCCTGCAGATGCAGAGACACCTTCATTAGATCAGGTTACTCAGACCCCAGCCAACCTGGCCTTCAACACTGCCAGGAATGGGGCAGCCACAACTTCCCTGGGCAACCTGTTCCAGCATCACAACACCCTCACAGGAAAGAATTTGTTCCTCACATCCAATCTCAATCTCCCTTCTTCATGCTCTGTGTAAGAAGCCTCTCACTCCTTTAATGCTTCTTTGGCTGTCTGTGCAGAATGCAGCTTTCTTCACTGCATCCCTACCCTTGTATTGGAATGACAAATTGGATTCTCCATCTTTTTTTAAAAAAGGATAAATCCTTTTCTCTTTATTTAATCAGTGCTTTTAGCAAGGGGACAATGGAGAACCATGACTCCTCATACTCTTTTGCTTTGTTCACGCTCAGTTAGTGTTCTGGCAATAACACAACTAAATAAATATTAAAGGACAACTCTTCTTGAGTTGGGGAAAATATTTTTACAGAATGCCATGCAAGGCAAAGCTTAATGAATTTTTATTTGGGGTTTTTGCTGTATTCTTCTGGTTTTGTGCAACACTAAAAACCAGTAAGCAATACACCCCACATTTTAGGATTCTTACTGTGTAAATCATCCCTAGTTGAGAACGTTGTACATTCAGCTTTGTCCTTGGCTACACTACCTAAAGAGTTTTGGTCAACATCATAGTAGGTAACGTTCCTCTCAAGGTCACGTTCTAGCAGCATGAAGTGTTGCAGGGAAGACTAAAGCTCTTTACAAACATTGTAAAGATAATAAGAGCCCAGAATAACTCTTGTTAATAGCTGCCGTGATAAATGACTGTCAAAACTTAGAGAGTCTTGCAAAGGGATCTGCAAATATGTGCTGCATTTTCGAACAAAAACAATACTCTGACATTATTTATAACCACTGCTTTGGGTTTCCACCAACACTCCTATCTGAGCTGTTTTCTATCTGTGAGAATTCTGAGAGAAAGTTTCACAAACACTTCTGAAAATATATTTGTTCAAAGATCCTTGACAGAAGAGATAGTGTAAATAGCTTAAAGCTACTTTGACTTCTTCCCTCTTATAAATTACACTGTGATCAGGACAGGAAGCAGAAACAAATCTCTATACTACAAGGAAGTACTTTTGCAGCCGCTAAATAAACACTCTGAGAATTCCTGCAGCCCAAGGCTATGACAATAAGGTGCACACCTCAGAAAGGTTAGGGTTCATCATACCGCTTAGTGGCGTGAGACTATTAGTCCTTTTGAAACCCAGCGCTGACAATTGACAGACCGAAACGAGTTAGCACAAAGATTTTGTTGTCAGTTATGAATAAGGAATACGCTTTTCAATTAATCCTTTTGATATAGGATTTCTAAGAAGAGAAAGCGATAGTTGTGCACTGCATTGCTTACCCTGAGCAGCTCATGGAGTTACTTGTAAGCAGGTGCTTCCTGCTTACTCGTACTCTTGATGATGAAAACATAGATTCATATAAAGCAGGATGGAGAATTACAGAACACACTTCTAATTGTTTTGCAGTATGTTTTGTCTCAAATGTCTGATGTAGCATTATAATAAATACCACAGAATCACAGAATATTAGATACTGGAAGGGATCTTAAAAGATCATCTAGTCCAATCCCCCTGCCACAGCAGGACCACCTAGATCAAGTCAAACAGGATCATGGCCAGGCAGGTTTTAAACATCTCCAGAGAAGGAGACTCCACAATACCCCTGCTGTGTCACACTCTCTGAAGAAGTTCCTTCTCATATTGACGTGGAACCTCCTCTGTTCCAGCTCACACCCACTGTCCCTTGTCCTGTCATTAGATGCCACTGAGCAGAGCCTGGCTCCATCCTCCTGACGCTGCTCTTTCCTATTTATCAACAATGGGGTCACTCCTTACTCTCCTTTTCCCAAGCTCAACAGACCCAGCTCCCTCAGCCTTTCCTCATCAGGGAGCTGTTCCACTCCTTTCATCATCTTTGTGGCTCTGCACTGGACTCTCTCAAGCGGTTCCATGTCTTTCTGGAACTGAGGGGCCCAGAACTGGGCACAGTATTAAAATAGCATGTTAAAAATTGCATTTACACTGAGTCAAGGTATTTATTGTAACCTATGCAATGTTTGTGTTTGGTTGGGTTTTTTTTGCTGGAAACGTAAGGAAGCAATCATTTATCATCTACATCACCTAGACATTTATTTGTGACATGGAATAGATTGTATTTGCAATTGCAGGGATATATTCCATATAATGTTTAGCTGCTAAATCATCCAATTCCAGGAAAACAATTTTTCTCTTTGAACTGACAAGTAAAAATCCATAAACAACAGAGCAAAATACCATGAAAAAGAGGAGAAACTGTATTTTTAATAGAGCTATAATATTGACTAACTCAGTTGACAGCAGCACGTACAACTTAAAGAACAAATGCTCAGGTAAATGATGACAGAAGTCTGCCATTGCATCAATAAATAGCAATCGGTCAAGTCGTTGTTGTAATGTAAAGCTTTTAGAGGCAAACAGTCTTAAATTAGGTTTGAAAAATAAGGCCACATGTAGCATGCAGCTTTAGAGGTTCTAATGTTAGTGCTACTGGATTGAAAAAAATCACAAGAAATATTTAGATTTTTTTCATCTCTGGGATCTGTGATCCCATACCAGGGATCTCAACTCTCAAAGGATCTACACAACCCCTTCAAGTAACTCTCACTGGGAAGAAGTTCCTTCTCAGATTGATGTGGGACCTCCTATACTATGAGAAGTATTTTAAATCTTAAACTGTTCTATGTTTAAAACACTGCAACCACATAAACAAACAACAATATAGAAGGTATCAGTGATCGATCAGGGAAGAGCAAAGAGCATTTTCTTGCCAGAAAGGCAAATGTTTCATTTCATTAAAAATAAGATAAAATTTCTACAGTATTCCTGGCCATTATGGAATGGAAGTGATGCCGTCTCAAAGGCAAGGCAAAACTACAGAGAAAACTCCCAGTTCGGTGTCTGGTGCCCACACTGCCTATGAAAAAAGGGTCTCCACCAATACAGAGCCATCAGGCCACTTTGTCTAAGTCCTTACCACCACCCTATTACTGTAAACTAATACTTGAGGGAGACACAAGAGCAAGCAATAACGACAAAAGAACATGTCTATTCATTTGTATAACCCCTCCCAGTGCCTGAAGAATAGGTGCTACAGAATACTGTTAGATTGCTAAATCAGCAGGTAGAAAGAAGGGACATTACTATGATAATGTTGCAGGTACTGTGAAGACTTCTGTTACTGGTCTGCTCTCAATGGACATACTCAGAGCTACACAAATCAACTGCTGATAATCATGATTTACTACAATTCTTGTAGGGTTTTATCCTACCTTAAAAGCTTTTGTGGGAGGTTTTAAAGGACTTTTCTACATCTGTCATTTCACAGTTTCACAGAAACAAGCTTCTTGCACAGAATTTCTGACTGGGATGCAATACCAAAACTCCAGCTATGGTCACTGGGCAGATGAGCTGTGTCTGCACAGCCCATCTACTGCATATGGGAACACTGGGCTTAGTCTGAGGGCCTGACACAGTCATTCAACCGTTAGTAGGTCTGAAGCTTCTCAAAAGTGCCAGCTGTCCAGCACATCCCCAAAGGACTGCACATCCTCACAGCCTGCTTGTAAGAACTACCAGCTTTACCCAGTCCACTACTGCCTTCAGTATACTGGCCTCAAGCTCTGTTCAGCATCTTTTTAAATAGAGGAAGTATTTGGCAGTATTTGCTCCAACATAAACGTAAGTGCTTCACACAGCACTAAACAGTGTCAGCAGGAGAATCTGTGAAAGCCACCCACAAGGAAATCAAAGTTAGGGGACCTGCGAGAAGTGTCGTTCCCTGTCCATGAGAGTGTAGTAAAGAATTGTATCTCTGCTGCAGACATCTGTCTCCTACTGATTTAACTTTAGCAAAAGGATTGTTAATGCTGCCATTCTAGGTGGTTAACCATGAAAATATTTTGTGAATTAAATTACCTGGTGCACTGAGACAGGATCCCTCAGTAACTTATGATTTAATAGATCCACAATTTTTTCAAGTGTAGTTTCCAAGAATAACGTCTAGAGCTGTGTAAGACAGAGATTGTGGCAGGGAATTGTGCTCATTGGCAGCCTGAGAGATGTATAGCAAATTCCTTCTAACAAATACAGTCATGTTCCACAACTTTGAGTAAATCCTGTGCTTATTCTGTAATAACAAGGCTGTATGCTGGAGCTGCCTTCTCTATATAACACTGCTCCATAGGTAGCCTGTAAATGGCAAGCTCAGCTTTGCCTCGGTGCAGCACAGCTTTACCTCAGTGCAGCAATATTTCGTTGCACCTACGGATGTAATACTCCAAGTGACTTGGAATTTGTGTTTCATTTGCTCCTGACACTGTCTCAATGCAGCTGGAAAGCCAGTTGAGTCTTGTGTCTGACTCGGGGCTTGTTACACCATAAAGACATGGAGAACCTGGGCGCAGTGCTGTTCTGCCAGATTGTGATTAAAGCGTGTTTTAACCCAGATGTTTTGCAGGACTAAGTACACCCAAATCTCAGCACTGAGGTCTCTACTTACTTTTCTACAATCTGATCTAAACCAAGCACTTGGATCTTCAGTATGGATTCAGATATGAAAGAACCAGCATGTTGTCATCTCACTCTACAGCATAGCAGGAATTTCCTTGCAAACCTCAAAAACAATCATTGCTTTTCATTTTACAAGAGAACAATAAGCTCATGTCCACCGTCTAGACCTCTGCTGCAGGATTAAAAAGCACACAGAAGTTTTCTGAGGTTTTTGTTGCAGTTGCTAGTTGCTTTTGTCATGAGAGCTGCCTGGAAGAAGGAGGAGGTCAGTTGAGCATCTGTGATGCCATCTTCTGGTCAGATAAACATGTCCCAAGTTGTAGCTCTTGTCAGCATCAGCACAGCTCAGCTCCTGACACTGCAGCTTTGAGAAGTTTATTTTTTCATTTCAAAGACTGAATCTGAACCGCATGACTTGAGAAAAAGAAAATATTGCCTCCTCTGAGTTCCTCAGTGAAGAAGTAAAGAAGAAAAGAGATTTGATTTACTGTCAGAATACGCCTTCACTTCATACAGAGAGCAATCCTGAGCACAGCTGAGGTCCAGCACTTTGATTTCTTTCTTTCTTTTTGCTTTTCCCCTTTTTTCTTTCCCCCTGCCTTGCTTCAGGGAAAGACTGTCAAGTTCACAAGAGTTAAATGGCCACCAAACCATAATGTGCCTTATCAATCTTAGCGACAGCACTGAAAGGCACCAAGAACGTTTCACGCTCAGTGCTGCAACATCTTCAAAATCAATGTGCATGTCTGAAAAGACAGATTCAGAGTCAAGTCAGGAGAGAATCGAAGCACCCATATGTATATGCATGAAGCACATACACATTACAGGGTTTCTTCCATTCCACTTCACGATAGTCATGTCATTCCAAAACGTATTTTAGAAGGATAGGTCTAGAATTAATTTCTCAGCCTCTCACAAATACTTCAAGCAAGGTTCCTTTGCATTTATGCTTTTCTTTCGAATAAACTGCTATGTAGCTTTCAAAAGCTAAGCCACACTATAAATACAGTCAGCAAAATGCCCACAAATTGTTTTAACAGACACAGATCTGTTAACAAGAAACATCCAATTAAAAATACTTCATTGTAGTCTGTATTGCATCAGAGGCTTGGAAAAACTGAGTTCAACAAGAAACAGGAGTGGTACATTATGATTTATATTTCCCTTCAACTTCTGTGCTAACCAGTGAACCACAAGGGAAATGGAAATTTAGCCAGGTATTGTAAAACTCCGTCGATACAGTATCTTCTGTTTCATGTAATTCTGCTTCTTCATCGTATGTCCTTGAAACCCAGTTATACGGAAGGACAGAAAAAGTTTGGCTTGTACTAGACAAATTTGTCTGCCTTGACTCAATAATCTTCATTTCAGACATGAACAGTGTTGGTGCAGATGAAACACTGTCACCCCAGTCACCACACTCTTCGTTACCCTGTCCGCTGAGGTCCCTTAGACGAAAAGACAGGCTCATCTGCCAGCACCTTCATTTGCTGGATATCTAAGAACACAGATTCGATGATTTTTCCACAAGAAAACTGTGGAGGGTTTTTGTTCCATCTCATAACCGCAAGACTGAGGCTGACAAAAACTCACTTTACTGTTTATGTTTTCGTATCTCATGTCTTCATAAGTAATACAGAGACTGAGAACTTCAACATTTATCCTCTAAACCACGTGTGCAGACTTCATAGTCAAGTATTTAATTTGTTGTTTTCACAGAATCACAGAACATTAGGGATGGGAAAGGACCTCGTGAGATCATCTAGTTCAATCCCTCCACCAGAGCGGGATGCCCTAGATCCAGTTGCACATGAACATGTCCGGGTAGGTTTTAAACATCTCTAGAGAAGGAGACTCCACAACCTCCTACTCTTAGTAGGAAGAAATTCCGTCTCATATTTAGTGGAACCTTCTGTGTTTTTCAGCCCAGAATAACCTAAACTTAGGTTTCCTTTGCATCCAGAAAATGATTTAGTTTCTTCTAGCTGTGGTCAAAAAGTTTTTCTCTACAGTTTGAGTTCTTCCTAGAAATGTCAATAACTATCTATTAATAGACAAAACAAAAATAAACTAGAATGATAATGAAGGTCTTTTCCAACCTTGATGATTCGATAGGTCTATGTTAAGCTGCAGTATCTATTCTATACTCACTAGGCAATGAGACAATTGTGTTTCAGGAATTCTAAGACACAGTCCAGCATTGGATGAGGCTGTTCAGAAAGGTTTTAGAGTCTCCATTCTCAGAGGTTTTCAAAACACCACGTAAAGCTTTAGGCAACCAGCTAGGAAGTCACAGCTATGACTGAGTTCCATTGCCATCTGAGCCATCATGTGATTCTGTATGTTCTGATCAGACCTTGGAATGGACTGCCCAGGGCAGTGGTGGACTCTCCATCCCTGGAGGTCTTTAAGGACAGGCTGGATGTGACCCTTAGTGCCACGGTCCAGCAGATTGTGGCAATGTTAGGTCATGGGCTTGATGACCTTAGAGGTCTTTTCTGGCTCAGTAATTCTATGGAAGACTATTCTACGTTTAAAGGGCCACCAGGCCTGGAAGTTGTGTAAGTTTGGTGATTCAGTGGTGGTTTAGTGGTGGGCTCAGTACTGTTTTGTTGATGGTTGAACTTCGTCGTAATCATTTCTTTATATATGATTTTAATGAATCTATTATATTTCCTTTTGATTCTAATTTGCCTAAGGTGATGAATTCTGAATATGATTGACTTGGGCAGACTCTTTTCTCTGGAAAGCACGCTACTACACAAGTTCTGAGACGATAGGAAAGTTCATTTGTCTGTTCAGTGCACCCCATTATGCAGACAGTTGTTATCAGCATGAAATTATCTATCCATCCCCAAAATGGAATGATTGCTTTATGTCCGTGTTTTCTCAGTTGTCTTATCTCTGCAGCCCACCAGCTATTGCTGCACTGTAACTCTCCATCTCTCTATTCCGAATACATACACAACTGACAAGAAAAATTCTCTCCAGTGCATGCTTGATTTTTTTAGTTTGGTTTTGTTTAAGGACTTTGCAGACTATGCTGACGCTGTACTGAACACAAAGTGTAGATGGCTCTTGTCAACAGTTCGCTGGCCTGTAGCAAGATTAGCCTTATACAGAAAGTAGATACCCCTAAAAGTTTACCTCGATGTCACAGAATCACAGAATATTAGGGGTTGGAAGGGACCTCAAAAAAATCATCCAGTTCAATCCCCCTGACACAGCAGGATCACCTAGATCACACATGAACATGGGTTATAAACATCTTCACAGGAGACTCTACAACCTCCCTGAGCAGCCCCTTCCAGTGCTCTGACACCCTCACTGGGAAGAAGTTCCTTCTCATTTTTATATAGAACCTCCTCTGTTCCAAGTGACACCTGTTGCCCCTTGTCCTATCGTTGGATGCCACTGAGCAGAGCCTGGCTCCATCCTCTCGACACCAGATCTTTCCATATTCATCAACATTAATGGGATCACCCTTCAGTCTCCTTTTTTCCAAGCTAAGGAGGCTCAACTCCCTTAACCTTTCCTCATCAGGGAGATGCTCCACTCCCTTCATCATCTTTGTGGCTCTGCACTGGACTCTCTCCAGCAGTTCTGTGTCCTTCTTGAACTGAGGGGCCAGAACTGGACAGAACATTCCAGATGTGGTCTCACCAGGACCAAGCAGAAGTGGAGACGAACCTCTCTCAATCTGCTAACTACCCCCATTCTGATCCACCCCAGGATGACATTGACCATCTTGGCCACAAGGGCCCATTGCTGGCTCATGGTCATCCTGCTGCCCATCAGGACCCCCAGGTCCCTTTCTTCTAAGCTGCTCTCCAACAGGTCAGTATAGTGGAAGAGGATTCTCGGCACATCCAATCATTCGGGATTTTCAACCCACTTAACACCAGTTGCATTTCTGAGGCATGGTCTTGGATTTAAGACAAACACTCTGTAGGACTTGTAACATTCTACACATACATCAACAGATACCTGCAAACACCAAGCTTTCAGTCTCAAGAAAAGCTGTTCGAAAACATCTTTGACAAAACCACATTTTCTATGTCAGCTACCACAATCCAGCGCCTTCATTTCCTTACTGATCACACCCAGCACTAACATGTCAGTATGACATACAGGCTCTCTGTTGCCATCTCATTTACCTTTACTAAACAGATCCATGGCATCACATCAAAGAAACCTTCACGATTCCTATTTTCAATGAGTTAAATACGTTGTTCTTTTCCAGAATTTCACAGAATCACAGAACATTAGGGATTGGAAGGGACCTCAAAAGTTCATCTAGTCCAATCCCCCTGCCTTAGCAGGATCACCAAAATTTGCTAAAGGTGAAGCATGAGGGAAAGTTCCCAGCTTTAAAAGCAATCTAGGTGTAACTTACTGCCCTAACCCAAGTGTTTTAAAATGTTTAATTTTAGCAGCTGCTCTTTTATGTCACCACAACTGCTAGAATTATTTGTATTACTATAAACTGTTAAAATCGTCTGCAGCCTCCTCCTAGTCAGAAGCCAGCAATTTTCTACTCCAGGCACCCTTAGTTACACCCTACCATTCTGAAATAATCACCAGGTCTTTGTTTGTTTATAGTGAGTAACATCAACTTCTGCTTCCCTGTCTGTAACCCTACTGGTACAGTATCACTGAGTATTAGGGATTGGAAGGGACCCTGAAAGATCATCCAGTCCAGTCCCCCTGCCACAGCAGGATCCCCCAGATCCAGTCACATGGGAACACGTCCAGGTGAGTTTTAAATGTCTCCAGAGAAGGAGACTCCACAACCCCCCTGGGCAGCCTGTTCCAGTGCTCTGTCA
>JAOXOE010030043.1:0-13586 GCA_028565055.1 Phoeniculus purpureus | reverse complement strand
CTGGCTCCATCCTCCTGACACCCACCCTTCACATATTTATCAACATTAATGAGGTCACCCCTCAGTCTCCTCTTCTCTTAAGCTGAAGAGACCCAGCTCCTTCAATCTTTCCTCATCATGGAGGTGTTTTACTCCCTTCATCGTGGCAGTGCCACTGGCTGAAGTGAAGTCAACCAGCATCATAATTAATGATTCACAGAATCACAGAATTAATGAGGATGGAAAAGATGTCTAATATCCCCATGATCTCTTCACCTGTAGCCAACTACTATCTCAGAAAAATAACATAACACTCACATCTGAACACGAGCTTCAAATGAGAGGTAAAAAAACCATGTGTGCTAATCTTTTCTGCACTTTAGGATAACCTTAAACTGCTTTTCCTCACTCTACTGTTAGCTCTCACCATGACTGAATTGTGAGTGAAGACATAGGAGGCCAGATTTCCTTCTCTTGTCATCTCAGGCATATCACTGTACCACAGTCTTTCAAATAAAGAAAATCCAGTTATCCCACCTTTCCTTTCCAAAATGACCTTTATGAGGGCATTCTGGCTGCGCTGCCATTCAGTGGGACCTGGACAGGCAGGAGAGCTGAGCAGGGAGATATTTAATGAACTATCACAAGGGCAGTGTAGAGTCTGGCATCTGAGCAACAACAACCCCAGGTACCAGTACAGGTGGGGGACTGACCTGTTGGACAGCAGACCTGTTAGACAGCAAGATGACCATGAGCCAGCAATGTGCCCTTGTGGCCAAGAAGGACAACAGCATCCTGGGATGGATCGGAATGGGGGTGGTTAGCAGATCGAGAGAGGTTCTCCTCCCCCTCTACTCTGCCCTGGTGAGACCACATCTGGAATACTGTGTCCAGTTCTGGGCCCCTCAGTTCCAGAAGGACACGGAACTGCTGGAGAGAGTCCAGTGCAGAGCCACAAAGGTGATGAAGGAATAGAACACCTCCCTGATGAAGAGAAGCTGAGGGAGCTGGGTCTCTTGAGCTTGGAGAAGAGGAGACTGAGGGATGTCTCATTAATGTCTATAAATACATGAAGGGTGGGTGTCAGAAGGATGGAGCCAAGCTCTTCTCAATGTTATCTAGTGATAGGACAAGGGGCAGTGGGTGTAAGCTGCAAGGTAGGAGGTTCCACATCAGTATGAGAAGGAACTACTTCCCAGTGAGGTTGACAGAGCACTGGAATGGGTGGCCCAGGGGGGTTGGTTGTGGAGTCTCTTTCTGTGGAGACGTTTAAAGCCCACCTGGATGTGTTCCTGTGTGACTTGGTCTAGGTGATCCTGCTGTGTTAGGGGGATTAGACTAGGTGATCTTTCAGGTTCCCTTCCAATCCCTAATGTTCTGTGATTCTATGGTTTATTTCAGCCACTTCCTCTGGAACAGTGACTTTATTTTCAGGTAGATACAGTACAGCCCGTGATCTACCTATAGAGTGTTTAGCCTGAAATCGCTCCAAACAGCAGCTTAATTCAAACCACTTAAGTGCCAGGCCTGCTTCATTCAGCCTTCCAGGACAACAAAAGAGAAACCATTTCCATAGCAGGACCAGAGATCCGCTTTGTTCTTCTTGGTCTCAGATTTATATTTGTAGCTAATCACCAATGAGTCTTTGGTAGCTAAAACACAACAGCTCCTCTGTCTGCACTCAGCCAGTGTATGAAAGCAAAATGACCAACCCCAAAAAAGAAAAGAAACAAACAAAAAAGGGATTCTTGTCCAGAGCCAAGTCTCAGTTTACAGAGCATGAAGCAATCTCTCTCTCCACAAGCTGGGCAGGTTCCATGGGATCACAGTGCTGCAGAAATGCACAGGATCCGCTTTGTTCATGCCCTGCTCCTTCCAGAGCCAGCTCACAGCCTTCTCTCTGAAGTGGGTTTAGATGTGGCGACACCTGTGTTATGTTGGAAATGCTTAGGCCAAGAATAATCCAGCAGACACGAGAAACCTTTTCAACACCTGTCTGCTGAGAAGAGAGGGTCTATAACCCAGCCCAGTACTTGGAGCCAGCTTCCCCAGGTTTTCCTACATAGCAACGGGGTCAAACGAGGAACTTGGTAGAGTAGGATATGCTCGGAGCCCTGCTCAGCAAATAAGTGGGATGAAGGCTTGAAAGGTAGGTGTAGCCATCAGGAGAGACACGATGGACAAGGCAAACTTGAAAGAGTATGAAATGTGTTGTGGCAAGGAGGGGAGGAGAAGGAGGAGGGGAGAAGAGGCACTAGTGATCCATCACATCAGACGTGTGTTAAACCAAGCAGTGGAATGAGCACATCCCTGAAACACTGTTTAGGAGGGAACACAGAGGCTCCACATCAATCAGCCTTACAAGACCTTCTCATGAAGGTTTCTTAATACCTGTCTTCCTCCTCAAGACCTGTCAGGCCTCCTTGCTCTTCGTCACCCACACCAAAGAAACCTGAATAGAACTCAAACAAATTAGAGGTAACAGATGCCTACTGCATGGCGAGGGTTGAGGATAACACTATAACAAACAGAATAAATAAGCCAACAGACAAGCAGCAAGAGCAACTGTTCTTCCTTTCTGGCAGTGGTTGACTGGTGAACCTGCTGAGGCAGGTGCAGAGGAGGGCAACTAAGCTGGTAAAGGGCCTGGAGAATAAATCTGATGAGGAAAGACTTAAAGAGCTGAGGCTCTTTAGTTTGAAGGAGGCTGAGAGGAGACCTTTTCGCTCTCTACAACTACCTGAAAGGATGTTGTGGAAAGGATGGTGCTGGTCTCTTCTCACAAGCAATTAGTGATAGAATGAGAGGGAATGGGTTCGAGTTACAACAGGGTAGGTTTAGACTTGATCTTAGGAAGAAATATTTCCCAGAAAGGGTGGTCAGGCCCTGGAATGGGCTTCCCAGGGAGGTGGCTGGGTTGCCATCCCTGGATGTGTTTAAAGATGGTTTGGATGAGGTGTTGAGGGATATGGTTTAGGGGTGAACTTGTAAGGTAGAGTAGATGGTTGGATTCAATGATCCCAGGGGTCTTTTCCAACCAGAGTGATTCTGTGATTCTGAATGCAGGGAATTCCGCTCATTACTGCTCTACTGTATTTAGACTTGCAGTCTCAGAACCGTGTCACAGAACTGCATCATTCCACGACCAGCACGACAGAATGCATGCTGAGGAATGGGATTTCTGTGCAGGACCTGTGCTCACACAGTTACAGCATCTGCTGTTGCACCTGACCAACCCAAGGTAACTAACTGACCTCTCCCTTTCTGAGTCTAGCTCATGCGTCACAAATCTAATTGGCAAAGAGTATATTCTACAAAGGTATGTTAGGTCATACACTAAAGGAAGGTATTATTTCCACTGCAAACCCAACATAAAGAGTTTGCTGGGGGAAAAAATGAGTGCGTAAAACATTTACATGTACAAATAGAGATTTTCAGGTGGATGCTCTAACTTTTACCTGAGCCTCTGCAACAGTACAATAATCACAGAAACAGAATTATTAAGGCTAGGAAAGATATCTGAGCTCACTTAGCCCAGCCTAGGACCCAACATCACCACAATCAAATAGACCAGGGCACTAAGAGCCACATCCAGTCTCTCATTAAAGACCTCCAGGGATGGGGACTCTACCACTGCCCTAGCCAGTCCATTTCAGACTTTGATCACCCCTTCCATGAGGAAGGGCTTCCTAATATCCAACCTAACCCTCCCTTGATGCAGCTTCTGGCCCTGTCGTCTTGTCCTGGTGCTAGTTGCCTGGGAGAAGATCCTGACCTCCGCTTGACTACACCCTCCCTTCAGGTAGTTGCAGAGAGGGAGAAGGTCTCTCCTGAGTCTCCTCTTCTCCAGGATAAAGGAGACATCAAAGCATGCACTTGCTGTGATTTCTGGGCCGCTTCTCTCCCAGAAGACACAGCATTGAAGCAGCTCCCCAAATCTTCACACACCACTCCACAGACAGAACTTACTTCAATCACAGCCAAGCAGGAGCCTTCACAGTTTCAAAGGCTATAAAATTTGACAAAACACAGATGCATTCACCCGCGTGAAACAGCTTAATCCCAAGTGCTGTTTAAGCTCATGCTTGCAAGACCTTAAAAGCTCTGTTCTGCAGGCTCCTAACTAACCTTACTGGCTCTTGTGCACAACACAAGCTGAGAGTTGAAGGCCAAAGCCTCAGACTGAAGATACAGACATTATAGGGCAGCTCCCACAGTCCTGAGAGAGCTTTAATAATGACAAATTATCACAGTATCACAGTAATGATAAAATTATAAATTAACTAATAAACCTTCCCTCTGCACTAATAGTGCTTTTTAAAACATCTGTACAATTTATATTAAAACTCTGTATTAAAAGTTCACATCACTTAAAAACTGTGATCAGTGTCCCTCAGATCTCCAATCCAGACTGAAATACTCTTGATTTACACTTAGCTAAATGACACAGGGTAAGACTTAAGAGTTGGTTTCTACACTTATATGACTCTACTGCAAAACAGCAAGGGGGTAACCTGGAGCTTTACAGATAATTCACGAACTTGTTATCGTATTTCATCTATGAAATGAGGAACCACTAAAAAATGATGCACACTGGGACAAACAAGTCGAGGAGAATTTGACCAAACAAATATTGAATGGTTAGGCATTGCTTATGTTTGAGTATCCCTAATGTTCTGTGATTGGAAGGGACCTCGAAAGATCATCTAGTCCAATCCCCGTGACACAGCAGGATCACCTAGACCAAATCGCATAGGAACATGGCTAGGAGGGTTTTATACGTCTCCAGAGAAGGAGACTCCACAACCCGCCCTGGGCAGCCTGTTCCAGTGCTCTGTCACTCTCACTGGGAAGAAGTTCCTTCTCATATTGATGTAGAACCTCTCATGTTCCAGCTGACACCCATTGCCCCTTGTCCCATCATTAGATGACATTGAGCAGAGCCTGGCTCCATCCTCCTGACACCCACCCTTCACATATTTATCAACATTACTGAGATCACACCTCAGTATCCGATACTTCAAGCTCAAGAGACCCAGCTCCCTCACCCTCTCCTCATAAGGAAGGTGCTCTACTCCCTTCATCATCCTCACAGCTCTGTGCTGGACTTTCTCCAGCAGTTCTCTATCCTTCTTGAACTGAGAGGCCCAGAACTGGACACAATATTGAAGATGTGGTCTCACCAGGGCAGAATAGAGGGGGAGGAGAACCTCTCTCGAGCTGCTAGCCATCTCCCTTCTGCTATATCTTAACACTCTGAACATATGTTATGTGCTGCCTTCAGGAAAACAAGCAGAATCAAATTAAATTATGTAACAGAGTCTCACATGCTGAGACCATGCAGTGTGTTCTGCTATTTAGACTTGACATTAAATACTGGAAATAAAAAAATGGACACTAAAACCTAACACGCCAGGTACAAGACAGTGGACACAAACTTCTGCAGCAAGTATTTGAATAACTATGTGGTTCTGCAGATAGTCATGTAAAGGCCAAGTTTTATTTTTGGCTTAAAGCATGGCAGAAAATATATCTATATGCATATGTATAGGTGTAAGACTACATATACACAAATATATATATTATATATATATATAAATATAAACACAGCAGAGCATATAGAGAGAAACTGTACATACATATACAGAAGAACACATACATGCACAAGAATACATATACACACACACAAAAGAAAACTGTCAAAATGAAAGCTGGGTCTCTTGAGAGAAAAGGAGACTGAGCGGTGACCTCATTAATGTTGATAAATATGGGAAGAGTGGGTGTCAGGAGGATGGACCCAGGCTCTGCTCAGTGTCATCTAATGATAGGATAAGGGGCAATGGATGCAAGCTGTAACATAGGAGGTTCCACATCAATATGAGAAGGAAGTTCTTCGTGTTGAGGGTGACAGAGCACTGGAAGGGGCTGCCCAGGGGACTGTAGAGTGTCCTTCTCTGGAGACATTTAAAACACACCCAGATATGTTCCTTTGCTACTTGATCTAGGTGGTGCTACTCTGGCAGGTGGATTGGACTAGATGATCTTTCTAGGTCCCTTCCAATCCCTAATGTGATTCTGTGATTCTGTGAAATTGAAAGGCAAAAGTCTGAAGAACCAAGCGGCTAACTTGCACAACTGCACACAGAAACTGGCTGCTCTCCAAGCGTTAACTGAAGATTAACTGAAGATTAACATTAACTCCAAGCAAGCTCTGAAGAACCCTCGTAGCTAGTGACAAAGACTCACAGCAAACTGCTCTGTGACAGAGACACCTGTTTGTTTTTACAACGTATTCCGTTACATTTAAAAAAAACAAAAACCAGCATCCAAACGGAAACAGACATCCACAAAAACAAAAGCCCAAACTCCAAATCTCAAACACCAAACCTGTAGCTACTTGTGAGCTGATGATGACAAGAACCGCCTAACTCTCCCCCTTCTCCGCAAGAGGCTCATCCAGCACACCAGCTATGCCGCAGAACATTTTGAATCTTGGTTAGAATGGGGTCTACTGTCTGGAGGATTTACATCAAGCAGCTCTGTTTTTCCATTAACGCTGAACTGCAGCCACGTGTACAAAGATGGAAAAGCAATTCCACACCAGAAGGCAACTAGAGGATCACACTCCTTAATTTCCCAGCAAAAAGTCACCAGAGTAATCGCTTTCCTTTTTTTTTTTTCTCCCCCACACCCCTAAATAAAACCACCCCCTCATGCATGTACTCGGAAAAGAGTAACACTATATGGTCTTCACAGACCTGTACCAGTCTACTACGATGTTAATATGTTAATTGAAAACAAGCAGTAGCTCTGCCGTTTTCTGACAGGTTATACACATTCAATGTTACATTACTCTAAATACAGACAAAATAGCCACACACAATCCACACCTGGTCCTGTTTTTCCTTTGAGCTTCCGTACTCCCACAGAAATCTCCGGACTTCAACTTACTCCCCCATTCCCTCTCTTTCACCCAGATGCTTAATTCTTCAAGAAAAAAAAAAAGAGGAAAGACCTAGTCTAGTTGCCAGTTTATCTAGTAGAAAGGAATTCTCGAATGAAAAGTATTTAAAGGTGTCTTCTTCGTCCTCTCCAAAACACTAAATACTTGAGCTGGAGGTCCGGCTCATGCAGCCCTCTCTGAGAGAGCCAAGAGGCTCGTGTCTAGGAGAGGGTTTGTATCTAGATGGGGGCTCCTGCCAGAATCTCCTTTACAAATTGAGAAGCCCTTCCTGATTTCTTAACTGAAAACCTCTCTGCCAGCCCCAAAGCCATAACTTTTGCCTGACCTTCAGTCAGCTCCTGGCACTGGAGTGGAAACTGCATGGGATACAGCACCTTCATACGTTAAATCACAGCTGCGTGGGTGTCCAGACATGAGTCTGGCGGGGGTCCACTGGGGGGTTTTCTCCTTGGGTTTGCAGCAGTTTTAAATCGCAGTCACTGTCTCAGAACACCACAAATTCTCTTTGTTGAATATAGTTCTGCCAACAAAAGGACTGTCACTGGTAGCGTCATACTAGTCAGGTGGAAGGCTTTTTCTTCCCCCACCACAAGGCTTTTTCCCTGATTAACAAACATAAAAGCAAAAATAAATCACAAATCATTCCGGTGAGCGTTCTGGTTCATGCACCTTTCTTCTGTCTGTATTGCTTTTGTACCTGTTTACACTAGAAAACAGAATATTTTTTCATAAAATTGATTTCAAGAAAAAACACAGCATGTTCTTCCACACTGGGAAACTGACTTGTAGACATGCATCTTGACGGAATAATTTGGCTAGTGAATAAAGAAATCTATTGGTTTTGATGCAAAGTAAAAGCTAGACAGATACTCCCTGCCACAGCAGAGTCCACTTTATTGCAACAGGAGACCTGGGCTGGGATTGGGGGGCACAAAAGAGCTGACCGCAGGCAACCTGCACTAAGTATCTGGATAGACTTTCAAAGTAAGAGACTTAGACAAATTAAAGTGTCTTCTCAAAAACGACTGGCACTTTTCTGACAGCTCTCCTACTTGATTTCCTGATGATCTCTTATTTACTTGTGTGGGCACCGCAGCACACAGCACTTACTAGTCCTCATTACCTACCAGCGATTTAAAGGCTCATCCAGCCACAATCTCATCTATTTCTGACTGCAGCCGATGGTCGATACCTATTTATGTTAAAGGTGGAAACAGAACATAACCCTGTGATTAGTCATGATGACCTTATTTGCTTTTCCACCGGTCTTTCAGTGTTTTTTTACTTAACTCTGTAACTAAACTACTGCCAGCACCCTCCATGCTCCTGTAGTGATTTTCCAGGGCCACCATACCTTAACGAAAATGCCAAGCAGTAAGAAGAATTTATAAATGCAGCCTGGACTTTTCAATGAAAACAAGTTGCCAGACGCTCCACAAATAAAAATCCTTGTGGCTCCAGGACTTTCCTTTGAGTCATGAGCAAACAGCAACTAGATGCTAGAAGCTCTGAATACCCTCCACACCCACGCTCCACACATCCAAAGATGATCGTTTCCCAGCAGACATTTGTGGACTCATTACTGACAATCCAGCTGCTAATTTAGCATCTGCTCTTTTTCTCAGGTTACCAGCAGGTCCCTCCCTACCCCACAACCCTGCTCTGAATGGGTCAGGCTCACGCACAGCTTTGCTTCTTTAAAATACAGGGGTATATTTAGCAACAGTAAGCGACTTTACATGATAAGGAGGAAGCATGGTTCAGATCAAGTAGGTAAATAAAAATCGATTTAATCAAAAGCAGCCCTTCACAAAGCACAAGCCTTTTTGATTCAGCCATTTCCAGAAAGATTTGACAGAAGACGGCAAGCTTTGCTTGTTAAAACTTAATTGAGGAGAAAATAAAAACAAAAGGCAACTGACTGTGGATTCTTTACTTTAACAATTTATTCACTGCAAAAACAAAACTTGCAAGATAGATCATGTGGTTTTGCTGCACAAAGTGAAAAACCTTCTATTTCCACAAGTGAATTTGTTTTTAAAACACTGGACTCAGACAGTAAAATACGACTTTCAGTTTGACTGGAAAATGAAACTGCGACCAGTGAATTTCTGAACTTCCATTCAAGACTAAGTGACTTCTGCAGATCTAAGTGACTTCTGCAGATAAAAAAGTCCTTGCTCTTTGTACACTGTATTTAATTTCATGAGTAAAACTGAACCTAATAGCTTACAGAATCACAGAACACTAGGGATTGGAAGGAACCTTGAAAGATCATCTAGTCCAATCCCCCTGCCACAGCAGGGCCACCTAGACCAAGTCGCACAGGAACATATCCAACAATGATATTACAAATTACACAACAGTCACTTGTTTTGATAATTAGCAAGTTTTGAGATGGGATAAGGAAACTAAAGTACTGAAGTACTAAAGCAGTGTAACTCCATGAGGGTGTTGGTACAAAGTGAGCTCCTGTGTAGCACAAGCAACACGATGCAGTGAAGGATTACATATGATTTTAAAAGGAAAACATTTTTCATTTTAAGAAAAGAAAGTGCACTGTCACCTACTCGGTTCTGGTATTTCAGCAAACCTTTAAATGACAGTCTATTAGAATAAATTTACTCTTGATAACTGCAATAAAGAAGGTGCACTCTGAATTACAGACTGATTTAAGCACAAAGACACTCAGATATAATAAATGAACCGATGTCAATATTTAGATTTGTAACCAGAGGCCATATGGCTCACTCTCAGTTCTCTGTAATTACAAAGGTGTGTATCACAACACTCTCAATATTGTCTGTCTAAACTCAGAAAGACCTGGAACCAGGCTGAGAGAGGAAAACAAAAAAGTCTTCTCTCACTCAAATACTAGCTCTAACAACATAAAATGTTATTACTGTAAGTGCACCGAGTTAACTTGCGATTTTGTGAGCACAGGAAGCTCCACTGTGAGAAGACAGCAGAGAGAACTGAAAGGTGCCAAGAAAAGAAAAAAAAAAAAAAAGATGAGCAGTTTGAGGAAAGCGATTGCCATAGCTGAGCACTTCTCAGCCTTTCCTTAACCGTATCCCAGCTGTGACGCACTCCCTGGGTCGGCTGAGTTCAGGACTGTCTGGGACAACGTCAACAGCAGGGATTCCGTTTGGGGCATCGAAGCCTACCTGGGAAGGCCAACTGTCTGCCAACAGTTACAAGCTTGTGGATGGGACCCAGGATGAAAAGGAATGAGCCTAAGCAGAGCATGGCCAGAGCCTGGCCACATAACACAGTTCTCAAGCAATAACAACATTTCAGATACAGTCTCTAGCATATGATTCTCCTCTTCCTCTTTTTTTTAGCTGCAAAATTAGAAACTTGCAAGAGAGAATTTAATCTTGTGACACAGTACTAGAAGGGGCTTCCCCAGGGGTGCTGTGGCATCTCCTTCTCTGTTGGACGTATTCCTGTGTGATGCGGTCTAGGCGGTCCTGCTCTGGCAGGGGGATTGGACTAGATGATCTTTCAAGATCCCTTCAAATCCCTAATGTTCTTTGATTCTGTGATAACTAAAAAAAAGAAGTCTAGGAGGAACAACTTCTAGTATCAAGGGAGAGTCTCATTTTTTCCAAATGTTTTCTCCAAGCGAGCTCTATTTGCTCTAAGCTCCCAGGGACAGGCATGCACTTTCCATCAATTTTAATAAAGCCGTGAAGACACGAACTCCACCACTTGTGGAATCTGCAGGCACCGCTGCCAAACCAGAGGCACACTGGCAGTGCCTCGTAAACGTTGAGTTATACCAGCCAACACACAACTTCAGGCCAGTTTGAGTCTGCATCAGATGTCATTACATCTGCATCCTACTGTGCAGCAATAAAACCAGATATCCCCCAGTCCTCATCTTCTACATTCACTTTGAGGAGCAGTCTCTTAACTACCTCACTGTAGGACAATGGGACACCACTGAACTCACTAGTTTTCTTCCAGTGACACTATCTCCAGCGAAAGCACATGTAGAAAATTGAGAACAATCTCTCTAAGGGAGTTTTAGGGTTTTAACTTTAGATAATGCCTGGTGAAAGCAATTTAAAGCAGGAAAACCCCTGTTGCTGATTTTGGGCTTGGTCTTCAAGTAAACAATGCTTCTGAGATCTTCATAAATATTTGATTGCTGTTGCACAGTTACAGCCAGGTGCTAAACAGGGCAATGAGGGGTTTCTGTGCCATTTGAGCTTTCACATTGTTTCCCCAAGTAACTCTGCCCACCCCCTTCCTGGCCAAACCTGGAAGAAAAGTTCAGTCTCCGTGCTAGTGACATGTTCACTACCATCTGCTCAGGATAAAAAACAACCAGCACAGGCTAGATTATTTCCCCAAGATTAATCAAAAGGATGAAGCACAAAAGATACCTATAAAAAAAGAAGGTACTACCCCTTCTACCTATTTGCATCATTCACTTGAAGGGTTGAGCTGGACCACAGGTCAATGTGCATGTCTTTTCCAACAAGGGCAGAACAGAGCTCCACCCCCAGTTACTGGCCTTCAATTCAAACCTGGCACCTATGTTGTGCACACAAAGACTATAAAAAAAAAAAAAAGACTATATATGACAGAACCACAGAATCACTCTGGCTGGAAAAGACCCCTGGGATCATCAAGTCCAACCAGCTACCCTACCTTACAAGTTCACCCCTCAACACCTCATCCAAACCATCTTTAAAGACATCCAGGGGTGGTGACTGAACCACCACCCTGGGCAGCCCATTCCAGTGCTTGACCACCCTTTCTGTGAAAAAAATTCTTCCTAATATCCACTCTAACCCTCCCCTGTTGTAGCTGGAGCCCATTCCCTCTTGTTCTGTCACTAAATGCTTGTAAGAAGAGACCAGCACCAAGCTCTCCACAACATCCTTCCAGGTAGTTGTAGAGAGTGATGATGTCTCCTCTCAGCCTCCTCTTCTTCAAACTGAAGAGCCCCAGCTCTTTCAGTCTTTCCTCATCAGATTGATCCACCAGGTCCTTCATCAGTCTAGTTGCCTCCTCTGCATTTGCTCGAGCACCTCTCTTGTACTGAGGTGCCCAAAACTGGACCCAGTACTCAAGATGCGGCTCACCAGTGCTGAACACAGGAGGATGATAACCTCCCTACCCCCATAGGCTTCAAGCAGCCACATTACAGAAGGAAAACAGAAGGTGTATGGGGGGTGTGTCTGTCTCTAAACGGCATTTTTAATGTATTCAAGAACATCTTACCGCACAGTTACCACTTCATAACAGGCAGGAGGTACGTCAGAGCACCTCGAGCTATTGTCTTGCAGTGACCTCTCCCTATCGCTTAGCAGAGGCTAAGAGCACACACCGCGTGACATCAGCAGCCCGGTGACTCACAGCCCTGGTTATCACAGGTGAGCTCCATATCCTGGAGACCAGAAAAAGTCCTACGCAGAAGGACTTGGCTTGTTTTCCCCTGTCTTGTTATGGCAACTGCATGCACTGGCTCAAGCGGCCTTAACCAACTGCAAATGAAGGTGGTTCTGCTTCTTATCAGAAGATAAATTGCTTGTTTGAAAAAGGCGGTGCCAAGCCCGGGAGAGCCTCTTGAGAGACCGCAGGCTGCAGATAGGAGCTGTCAGGGGAGAGCCTTTGCATGGGAGGTATTTTCATAGGGTTAAGGGGAGCACCGCTGCTCTGGCTCTGCAGGAGAGTCCGACCCACACCAAAGCCTCTGATGCATCAGAAGCCTGAAAGAGCTTGGTGGTTTTGTATCTAGAAGGAGCTGCATGAAAAAGGATCGGAGCTGTGTGTGTGCAGGGTGGAACGACAGCTCCTCCCCCTTCTGTAGTATTTATAGGCAGCCCACAACTGCTGTCCATGGCAGAAGGCAGCAGGTAGTTTTACTGGAGGTGTTTAAAGGAGCACTGATGTCACAGAACACTAGGGATTGGAAATGGGAAGGACCTCAAAAGATCAGCAGAGCCTCTTCCCCTCTCACAGCTAAACTACATAGAAATACCTAATCACAAAAGTCACAGAACATTAGGGATTGGAAGGGACCCGAAAACATCATCCAGTCCAATCCCCCTGCCACAGCAGGAGCCTCTAGATCCAGCCGCACAGGAACATGGCCAGGAGGGTGTGAAAAGTCTCCAGAGAAGGACTCCAAAACCCCACTAGGCAGCCTGCTCCAATGCTCTGTCATCCTCACTGGGAAGAAGGTCCTTCTCAGACTGATGTGGAACCTCCTCTGTTCCAGCTCGCACACTGTGCCGTTTGTCCTGTCCTTGGGAGCCCCTGCGCAGAGCCAGGCTCCATCCTTCTGACACCCACCCTTCACATATTTATAAACATGTGATAGCAAATTAGAATTTAAAATATCTAGTATCTAAAACAAAATGTTCATGAATCCTAGGTCCTGCAGATTACTTTTCAAATGGGTAAACACGTGAAAAATTTACTTAGATTATACCACAGAGACTGAGGGACAATGAAGAAGGCATCAGACAACTGCCTAGTCAGTCCTTGGGGAACTAGAACATCTCCCTTATGGGGAAAGGCTGAAGGAGCTGAGTCTGTTGAGCTTAGAGAAAAGGAGACTGAGGGGTGACCTCATTAATGTCTATAAATATGTGAGGGGTGGGTGTCAGGAGGATGGAGCCAG
>JAOXOE010030042.1:0-13588 GCA_028565055.1 Phoeniculus purpureus | reverse complement strand
GACTTGGTCTAGGTGATCCTGCTGTGTCAGGGGGATTGGACTAGATGATCTTTCAAGGTCCCTTCCAATCCCTAATGCTCTGTGATTCTGTGTAAGGTAGAGAAAGTGACCTTGCACCACTGACATGAGCAGCTTGGAGCCTGACGAAATGGTGTTGACAAACAAGCCCAACTGCTCTGCAGTATTTTGTAAACGTATGCAAAAAAATCAATAAAAAAGCCCAAACCCCTCTGGGGGTATCCAACAAACTTCTCAACTCACACAACAAGAATTCATGTGGGGCAGCAATTAGCCTTTTAAAAATTAAAACTGTAAACACACTTAATGATCTTTTACCACCTAATCAAGGAGCTCATACTGACATTTTGCAATCGAGCTAAAGCTTTCTGTACAGCCTCATCTGTCTGAAGAGCTCTATTTGCAAACCTCATTGGCGGTGAAATCAGATAAACGAACAAATCCAAAAAGCAAGAATATATTCCTTTTGCACCACTTCTAGTCTTAGATATTTATTCTCTAGTTCAGTCACCACCCGAAACTTTTTATTCAGAAAATATTTACTGTTAATCCAGGCAATTTCACACAAATGTTAGTGGAAGAGAAATAAATTTATTTAAACTCTGCTGGGTAAAAACAGCAACAAATCTGTTTCAGTAATCCAGAGAAGTCAACCCCAGTTAAATATTTTATGGATAAACCTTTAAGAAAGAAAATAGCAACCATTTATATTTCTCATTATCAATGACTCCGTGGTTTAAAAGCTGGTGACATTGAAGCGACAAACACATGCGTGACCTTAGGGCTTTGAAAAAAATAAAGGTTAGTAATGTCCATTAGATGGTATTTGCCATCAAAAATGGATGCAAAAGGAGTCATTATGCAAAAGTGTTGTGCAGCCTCCCTCCTGGGAGATTTTCAAGCCCACATTGGTCTAAACTCAATGTTGTTGACCTCACTTTGAGCAGGAGGTTGAATCAATGACATCCCAAGGACTCACCCAACCTGAATGACCCTGTGGTCTCTGCTCTGACATCAAGACCATCCAAGCAATTTTTATTAAGAAGGTAAAAGTACTGACTAAGCTGATGTTTCATCAATCACGTTGAAATAAAAAAACCCAGAAGCCCTATTCCAAGGGAGGTTGTTCAGGGTGAGGCACATTTATGCTGAAAGGTTAAGTGCCCTATTTATCACTACTGGAAACAAAAGTTTTGCTTGCCAGCAGCTGACTGCTCCAGCTCCACTTGCTCAACTGTCCAAACAGTGGAAAAGAAATATTTAAAAACCTGAAAGCTACGGCATGTTTCTCCCTGTCAGGAGGTCTCACAAATTAGCACTTGGCTAAGGCCCTGGCGTATAAAGTCTAAATAATTTTTGTGCTCAAAACTGTTAAAATACATACTTATGAAGTTATGTGCCCAGGAGTCCCTCCTCCCACTGTATGCAGTGAACACTACATAGAATTAAAGAGATTACTGCTGCTGAGAGCTGGACAACTTACTGCCTCCTTGGATGCAGAACACAGGCACTCGTACAGCAGGACACTGAGAAAAATAACTACAATGATTGGAACTAAACCTGAGGACACCAGTCTGAAAATAGGAGCATCTGAAAGGTGATCGAGCTGTTCAAATGGAGCACATGGTTTTGTCAAGTGATTCACAGTTTTATTGATTCTGTGGCTTGTTAAGCGGTTGCTTGCTCTTTGGTCACTGGAAAAGTAAGTTTATTAGGTTTTTTTTGTTCTTGGTTTGGTTTGGGTTTTTTATTTCCTTTTCCTTTTGATGAACAGATTGTGGGAAAATTTGTTTCTGTGCAACAGGACACGAGCTCTGTGCAAAGAGGGCTCAGTGCCTTTTTCTGACAGCAAAGTGACATGTGGAGTATCTGCCAAAAGTCAGTCCAGGCTGTCATCAGCATTTCTTCAGAGCTAAACATTACACATTTTGTTCTGTATTTTTTACCCCTGGTCTCTTCCAACCTAAACCACTCTATGATTCTACGATTCTCAGCAGCCCTGCCAGTTCACTGACATAGTCATGAGTGTAACAACAACATTTTTCTTCCTTAGAGTTAAGCTACATCGCTGAAGCTTAATGAGAAATTAGGGTTAAATTGCTCTACTCTCTCATTTCATTCTCTTTGTGGGACTCAATCATACATCAGATTATTTCTGTTTTCAGAATAATGCCTTTCAATACCTCTCATTCAATTAATTCAAGTTCATACTTGCTTCTAGAAATACCACACCTTCTCTCCCTGAGAGCTAATTAAAACTTTTGAAATGAGGAGAGATTGCTTGTACTTATGAAACAGGTAAAATAAAATGTAATCAGGAACCCTGGATGACACACTAGTGTTTTTGAGCATCAGGAGGAACTTCTTGTGTATGATCACAGAACACTAGGGATTGAAAGGGACCTCAAAAGATCATCTAGTCTCCTTCTCCAATTATACTGATGCTACAGATTCACCAAGGAGACAAGATAAACCTTAAAAACATAGAATCATAGAATCCTTTGGGAAGGATGTGACTTTTAATGGTCATCTAGTCTAATGCACCTGTGGTGAGCAGAAACATCAACTCGATCATGTTGCTGACTTGACTCAACTCATGCAATATGCTGAGACTTGGTGAATTCTGCCTCGGTCACAGAATCATGGAATCATAGAATCATTAGGGAATGGAAGGGATCTCGAAAGATCATCTAGCCCTATCTCCCTGCCACAGCAGGATCCCCTAGATCCAGTCACACAGGAACTATCCAGGTGGGTTTTGAATGTCTTCAGAGAAGGAGAGTCCACAATGTCCCTGGGTGGCCCGTTCCAGTGCTCTGTTACCCTCAGCGTGAAGAAGTTCCTTCTCATATTTATGTGGACGCTCCTATGTTCCAGCTTACATCCTTCTCTGGAGATGTTTAAAACCCACCTGGGCATGTTCCTGTGCGACTTGGTCTATGTGATCCTGCTGTGGCAGGGAGATTAGACTCAATGATCTTTCGAGGTCCTTTCCAATCCCTAATGTTCTGTGATTCTGTGAAAACTAAAATCTAGTATCAATGTTCCAGTATCTCAAGAACCAGAAATATACTAATTCATACAGCTTTCACATGTTTGGCATGGCTGCTTCTCTGAAAGGACAAAACCAGCCATATTTCTCCTTCTGACATCATCCAGATTATCTTCAGCAAAATAAAAATCCTGAATACCTTTTTTCTGGTAAAATAACACTGCAAACTGAACAGTTGAAATCCCCCCACGTATGCGAAAAGAAATTCACGGCTCACATTTTTACAGCAACAACACAGGAACTCCATATGTTTTTCACTTTCAAGTTTGCCTGTTCCCTTAATGAGGGCAATAAGCCTCTGTTTCTGACATGCTCATACAGGAGCAAATCAAGAGTTTCTCAGCACAGAGTGAGAGGAGGATTGATGTCTGCTCTGCCTCATTCCAGTCCTATTAGGCAACCAGGAATAAACTAAAAGTGGGGACAATAAAGGCAGATGCACAACCTTTTCTCAGCAAACAGCTTAATGAAGGAATTCAAAGCTGCTCTAGGCTACTTTAACAAGGGTAACCAATTAAGCAATCCACCTCAAACGCAGCCCACACTTCCGATTTTTCATCACTGTTGGTGTTGTCTAAGAAGGGTTGATAACCAGTGAGGAGAACCCAAGTGACACTTGGTCTGGTGTGTGTGCAGACAGGAACCTCAGGGTTTTGAGAGCAATCAGCAGTAACAGCAATGCAGAAAACACCACTACAGCCCCCAGACTTCTAGGCTGCAGTGGAGTCCAGGCTGGTTACTAAACCCTTCTGAAAAACAGATTAAGTTAAGCCCTGCTGATCTCTGTGCTGCAAAGACGAAGCTGACTTTTAACCCCCTTGAGCATTACCCAGCTCTAGCACAATGATTTCTCCCACAATTTGCATCTGGTCATAGGGAAAGTTGGGAAAGTGCTGCATGATGTGTCAAATCACTGCAGACTGCCACTTTCATAAAGGAACAGTATTTCACCAGAACTTCAGGAAAGGTGAGCGTTTGTGTTCATCACAAAGGTATTGGCAGTGCAAGTGAGAGCTCAGGTTCACATCCGTCGGACGACGTGTGTGTGTGTGTGTGTGTGTAACGTTAGTTTAAAACTACAAACCAATTGCATTCCTTTCTAAATTTTGTTTTATGACTCCCACTGGAGTCAGAAAAGCATTGCTGCTACCAAAGGCTGTAGAATCAACCTCCGAAGTCAAAGCAGCATCACGTCCCAGTCTTTCCCGTAAAATTGATCTACAGCTGGAGAAGCGAAGATACATCTTGCTTATGTGTTAGAATCTCATTTGTGATTCACAGGCTTCCCAAATCTCTTTCTGAAATAAATGGAGCTATAGGGAATTTAAGCCTGTGGGTGTTGTGGTCTTTCACGTATCTCTCCTTGACCCTAGCTCTAGTTCTGAAGCTCCCTGGAAGGTCTAAGCCTACAGGTAGGAAGGCAGCGATCTGATAATATCAGCTCTATCAAAGAACCATCTTGTCAAGCTGCCAGTCACCATGCAGTATACTTGTACTTATTGCCATCAGGGGGTACTAGTAAGAAAATATCAGTTAGGTCTCCTCATTTGGGGAAAGATAACTCAAAATGCATGCACAGGAAGGTTTGGGGGGAAAGGGAAGAATAAGCCATTGACAGCCTTTGTCATCAAAAACAAGCAGCACTTTTGAAAGTGTCTCCGTTTTAGTGGTGGGATATTAAGAGATAAAAAATGTGAGGTTCTTTTAACTTGTCCTCTGAACCAAAGGACCTACTTTATCTTCTCTTATTTCTCAAGAATTTAATTGTAGAATACTAATTGCAGAGTATAGAATTTTGGAACAACCTAACATTAGAACTGAGGTCACATCAGCCTGAGAGCCAAGACTTGTGCTCCAGATGTCATGAGACTCACGAGATCACAAACACAACCACATTTCTAGAATTTTCTGCAATCCATGCAAGAGGAGAGGAGAGAATTAATTAATAACATGACTGGATTAGCTTGGAGAAGACGAGACTGAGGAGTGACCTCATTAATGTCTATAAATATATGAAGGGTGGGTGTCGGGAGGATGGAGCCAGGCTCTGGTCAGTGTCACCTACTGATAGGACAAGGGACAATGTGTGCAAGCTGGAACATAGGAGGTTCCTTATAAATATGAGAAGGAACTTCTTCATGGTGAGGGTGACAGAGCACTGGAACAGGCTGCCCAGGGGCGTTGTGGAGTCTCTTTCTCTGGTGACGTTTAAAACCCACCTGGATATGATCCTGTGTGACTTGGTCTAGGGGATCCTGCTGTGTCAGGGGGATTGGACTAGATGATCTTTCAAGGTCCCTTCCAAACCTTAATGATTCTATGATTCTATGGATTTGATACTGGCTTAGTGTATTGTAGGACAGAAAGTCAAACGCTTGTGGTTTTCACACTCGGGGATTAATAACTCCAATATCCTCTTATTCTGACAGAGAAACTGCAGTTCCCTTGAAAACCTGTTATTTGGTGAAATATGCCTGGAAGTCTGACAAACAGTCCATTTTTTGTCTCTCAATAGGAAGGTTTCACTTCATTCACAAAATTCAAATTTTCATCACCAGCCTGCTTTAGTCACTGAGTTAATGTTTCTTTTAAAATTTAATGACTGCAAGTGTTGTTCCTATATTCCTTTTAAACCAGAAAACCCAGCATGACCAAAATCATCAATCAAGCCCAAAAATAGTTAGAATTAGAGAGAACATGCTCATTTAGATGAATTCAGGAATTCAAATGATTTCTACCTTTGGAAGAACAAGCCTGGTAAGCTTTCTTTCAATAGTCCATGCTGGGTTTATACAGATGGTGGTTTGGATTCCCTAGTTCTTGAACTGCTTGGCATGTGGCCTCAGAGTATATAAACCCAGGACAAATCCCTTGACTATATTTCACTTCTCCATGCTGTTTGACATGTGTTTACATTGCAGTGACTGCGATTCTGGTCTACATTCCTTTTGGCATCTCTTCTCTGTGGCTTCTACTTAAGGAGGAAGGGAGAGAAAGATCGGCAGATGGTGTGAAAGCAGACCCCTGCTCATAAGAAGAGATTTCCTTTTTGAGGCATTGATATCTCTGACATTTGGAAAGCACTACATGCTCTGACAGAACGTTTTTGCCTCAGCAAATAGCCATCTCGTGGGAAAGCAGCTTGCTCTTCAGTTATGACCATGAGAATCTATGCCTTCATCAGGAAGCAATATCAGGCCACTAGGCACACAAAATTATTAAGAAGAATCTGGGCATGCTGATGATCTGTTGGGGGTTGGGCAGGATTAAACCATTCCTACTGTTCCTATGTGTCCCATATACAACCTAAACAGCCACCCTATAACTCTAGCAGTGGAGAAAAAGCACTTCCAGGTACCTAGGGCACCGCTGAACTGAACAAACCTGTGGGGAAGGGCTGCAAGGTTTCTGAAGTCATTGAGCTTTAATTTTACTACGAAGAAGAGCTAGTTTTAAAAAAAAAAAAAAAGGGAACTTTACCTCCACCAGAAGTGGAAAAGTTGAACTAGTTTTCTGGAAGCACCCAAAAGGATTTCTGCAGTAGTAACATTTTGATTGCCCGCTTAAACCTAACATATGCAAGTCTACTGCTTGGCAAGACCTCAAGAGCACTTACAGCCTTGAATTCCTGGAAAACCCCCATCACACCCTCTGTCTGTGGGTTCAGAAGCTCCAGTCTCAGCCAACAGCCTACTCCTGCTCAACTACTCCCTGGGGTTGCTGTTCGATCTGCGCTGGATCACTACTATCTTCCCAAAGGTGATTCATAGACTTTTAAATGCATTGGAAGAAGGCTGAAAAGTAAGTGTCAGCACTGAAGAGTTAGTTATTTTGTGGTGTATATGCAGACTATGACATCCTTGAGAAGGAGCTGTGCTCCAAACTCAGGAACAAGATGGGGGATAGAAACTAGGTCTTTTGTGGAGATACAGAAAGTAGTCTGTGCCAAAAGAAATGACTAGAAGTTTTAACAGTCTCCTTGACAGGTTTTGGTCACAGGTGTGAACTAGAAGAAACCCTTGTGCATTACTCAGGCGGTACTTTGAACTGTAGGACAAGCTGTCAGTGGCAAAGATGTCAACTTGCTTTTTTCCCCCCCTTTTTTTATCTTTTGGAAGGAAAACTATCCCTATATTATCATGTGGCTGCAATGCAAAGTGTCCTTCCGGTCTAGAGCTGTCAAGAACTGGTATCAGTAAAAGAAATTTTCATTTGTTAAAAGTAAAAAGTTCTTTGCAATGAGGACAGCCACAAGGAAGGACCTGTCCAGTGGCTGCGGAGTCTACACCCTTGGAGGCCACGTAAACTCCCCGAGCAATCCGAATGCAAGTTTGAAATGTTTTCTGTTGCGGTACAGGGGAGGTGTGCTGAAATCAGATGACGTTCAGAGATCTGTTTTTAGCCTAAGTAATTCTGCAAGCCTGTGACTATCACCCAAATCAGCCTAATTCCCCTGGCTGATTTACTTCATCCAGCACACTGCCCACATCAGGGGTTTCAGTGCCTTACTTAAGGAAATCCAAGAGCTTAAAGGATTTATTTATAGTTGCTTGGAGATTTAAAATTCTTCCAGAAGATATCACTAACACAGTTCCCCAAGGAAGAAGGTATTGATGCCACCACACAGTAATTCACGGACAAACAGGTAGGATTGGGGATTTTGGAAGACAACTCATCGTAGGTTGGTTAGGGTGGGTTCTTTTAAAATCTTCTCCAAATGCTTTAAGTCACAAAGATTAGCATCAAGATGAAGTGTCTGTGTTTATCTCCTCACACAATGACTGTTCTAACTTTGTGTCACTGGCAGTTCAACTCCAGGCTGTGTCCACTCTGCAATGAACTAAGTGGAAGATTTAAACTGTGCTGCAAGTCCTCTGTCCGGTGCTATTGCTTTGTCCTAGGGATGGATTCCATTGGGATGAAGCTAAACAAGGATTTGAAATTCAACCTTGTTTTGTTATGAAACAAATAGGTCCCAAATTCCTCTGTAGGCTCAGTCACTAGGAAGTTGTCTGATGTGTGTGCTGCAAAAAGGCTATTAAACTATACAGCCTTCCCATAGCCTTGGATCATTTCACTTCCACTGTGAAAGGACAAACACTATTTGCACTCCACCTGTTTCTTGCTGAGGCTTGAGGTGTAAGGAGCTGGTGGATTAGAGACACTCACATGTAGATATGGGATTAGTTGTGTGTGTAGGGATCCTGGGGACCCTAGGATAAAAATCACCTTCTGAAGGACACTGTTTGGCTTCTCACAGGGGCTCTGGATTTCAAAATCCCATAGCACCATCATTAGATGGCATAAAGACACTAAACCTTGGATAACTGAAGCTGAAGGCAAAAGAGAACATGATCTGCATCATCACCTCTACTATCAAAAAGCCAACTGCAGAAATTGGATTTGTTTAACAAGAATCAGGCAAGAGATGCAACATTTTAACTGGGAGAGTAACAATTACACGCTTCAAGAAATCAAGAACAACTTGTCAATACAAGAGAGACAATCAACAGTGGCAAGAGGGAAACAAGCTTAAGGAAAACTAGTCCTACAGCCACGCTCTTTCAGATTTAGGATTAAGTTTGGTAGGACAGCGCTGAGCTAATGCACCGAACTAACGATGTAATTTAAACGGCCCTGATCCTGAGAAAGAGGTTAACAAGGCTGACTTGAAAACCCAGCCACTGTTATTATTAGGGAGGGGGAAAGTGAGGTCCTCCAAGCGAGCATGTTCTTGAGAAGGAACTTAAAGCCATATTAACGAATGGCATTTTATCACGCATCATGATCTCACAAATAGATCATTTTGGGGGAATGGTAGAAGGGCAAGGGGTAGTATGCAAAATACAGACCCACCAGCTACATTAGGTCTTTGAGGAGTTTTCAGTATAGAGGTGCACACAGAAGGTTTTTTGTCCAGTCCCAAAGTGCAGCATAAGGCCAGGCAGAGCTGGTTTGTAGGGAGGTATGTGCAAACCACAGAACTGGAACGTGGATTAGCACAAAGATTGTTTAATGCCACTAAAAATATCAGAGTGTTGTGTTTGACAGAAGGTACAAATGATTTAACCAAGAGTTTAAGCTACTATACAACACAATAATAACTCGGTAGGGAAATGTAAGCACTAGTATCTCAAGTTCAAATAGGTGGGTGACAGAAGGCACTGGACCAATCGCTTGGAAAAGTTAAACTGTCTTTCTTTATAAATCTTAGAAACAAGAGGGGCCTCAGATGCCACAGTGCAAAAAGGCAAAAACCCGAAGATGTGTAGCCTGGAGAGGAGACTAAGGGGAGGCTGAAGTACTTACAGCTGTCTAAAGGGCAAGCGTCAGGATGATGGGACCAGGCTTTTCTTGGTGTTACCTAGTAGTACGACGAAGGGCAATGGGTTTAAACTTCAACTTGAACATAAGTAACAATTTTTTCACAGTCAGGGTAACAAAGTCCTGGCCTAGGCTGCCCAGAATGACCTTAGAGTCCCCTGCTCTGGGGACATTCCACCCGGATGTGTTCCTTTGTAATCTGCTCCAGAGCAACCTGGATGTGTTCCTTTGTAATCTGCTCCAGAACAACCTACTCTGCAGGGGCTGGACTGCATGATCTCCAGATGTCCCTTCCAACCCTGACCATCTTATGATTCTATGACTGAGACAGTCAAATCTCCGACACTTGATTAAAACTGATGTCACCACATCTTTGGTTTATAATATCCTTACATCAACAACAGCTGAGTTTCGTGTTGAGCTGTTGTTTTCAGCAAATCAGTCAAACAATGGTTAGATGCAGAGTGGAACTGTGTATAGATGGACACTGACTTTTGATTCAGTTACCACAAACTGAACATGTGGAGTGACAGAACATTAATGGCTATAAATATGTGAGGGATGGGTGTCAGCAGGATGGAGCTAGGCTCTTGTCAGTGTCAGCTAATGATAGGACAAGGGGCAAAGACAGCTTTTTAGACTAAGCCCAGAGTCTGATGAGCAGTGTTGAGGGGTATGTGCTGAAGTTAGAAGTAATCAAATGCAGAATGGGAAGGAGGCAACGAAACGAGCACAGAAAGAAGAATACCCACTCAACTCACAACAAAGCTAAGCAAATATTTATAAAGAAAAGATTGCTAACATAAATCCAGTAAATCCAGCCTGCTTCCTGCAGAAGAGGTGCAGAAGAAGGGAACTTGGAGATGATCAGCTAAAAAAGAATAATCTCGGGTCCTGGGAGATTGTCCAGCAAGGAGAACTTTGGGTCTACTGTCTAATTCCAAAAGCTGACAGCTTCTTTCTACAAATCTGTAGAAGAAAACTTCTGCAAATCTGTTTCCTCACTGTCTGTCACTCCTCTTCTAACAACATGCAGACAACTAAATCTTGTTTTTGCAGATGTGTTGACAGGCAAACAACCCAGGTTTCTAACCATTATTGAGGGGTGGCAATTAGCAAGACCTCAGAGCAGAAGGTGGCCGGTTGTGTCTGCAGTCTGAACAGCAACATCACATTGAAGGTCCTAAGGTGCTTTGAAAAAACTACTTCTTATGCTTGCAGTTCAACAAGTCGGTTATCCACAGGGAATACACTTTGTGTGCTCACATGAATCAGTGACCGACTGAAATCTTAGCAATAAATAACCTTGCTCTGACCTCCATATTCAATTCACAGCTTCCAACAGAGTATAAGCATGAACAAAAAATATAATCTGAAGATAGCAAAAGATGTAGTCACAGAATCACAGAACATTAAGGGTTGGAAAGGACCTCGAAAGACCATCTAGTCCAATCCCCTTGCCAGAGCAGGATCACCTAGATCACAGAATCCTTTCAGTTAGAAAAAACTTTTAAGATCATTAAGTCCAACCACTAACCCTCGTCCCAGGTGTCTGCAGCTTAGAAAGAGGCAGAGGCTGGAGTTCTTCTGCTATAGAAGAATTGCTATATCTCTATATCTTTTATATCTCTCCAGGGATGGGGGTCCACCACTGCCATAGGCAGCCTGGTTCAGGCTTTAACAACCCTTTGAGGGGTCAGTGCTTCTCCCAGCTATTAGTGGAAGTCACAAGTTAAATTTTAGGAGAACTACTAGTTTAATTGCTACCATTGGTGCATTTAGTACCGTTCAACTGGACTTTGAAAGAAAAAGCCCCTACATTTCTCTAAAGTCTGCTTGATTAGTTCCCTAGGCTGATGCTTAGAAGAGATTCCTCAGAATCCAGAAGGTACAAAGTGCACATACAGACTCATACAGGAGACTCAATCCATACTGGGAGGTGGCTTGAAGAGCAATTTAACTATAGAGTTTAGTGGCATCTTTCTTTCCAAAAAGTAAACAGAATTTTTTACTCTTGAAGAGCTTTCTGACTTTCTGGAGAAGGAGAGCATGTCTGTGCTGAAGGAAGGCTGCAGCTTCAAAGAACTCAAAGAACACTAAAATTAGCAAAATGCACATTTGAAACTTCACCTAGAGGCAACCTGAGACAAGGTCTTCAAAGAAGGAGCATACCTTACAAAGGAGTTGCTTGACCCATCTGCAGTAAGTCAAACAGATGAAAAATAACCTTTAACTCTCGTTGAAACAACTGTAGGTTGTCTTACACTTGTACGTGTTGTTACAGCTTCTCTTTCACCTTACTAACAGGAGATGAAAAAGCATCATAGAGCTTAAAAGCATTATTTTTGGTCTAGGATCCTGTGATACTTACAGATACTCATTTCTCTTACTACAGTTCCTAGAAAACGGCATTTTGACCAACAGAAGCCGTAAGAGGCCAGGGAAAAAAAGCTCATGACTCAAAGGTGAGAAAAGAGACCTGTTTTCTTCTTACATATTCTCCCAAACTCTTTTTTATAAACTGTAAAACTTGGAAGCCCCTGAAGGATTTTACTATCAGTTGTGAAAGTCCTACACAAGCATCATACTCTTCCATACACTGTGGGTGACCAGAGGAATCCTATCACCTTCTGAGGTTCAAGATGGAGAAACTGAGCTCCCAAATAGTGAAGCACTCAACCAAGAGCTGTTATCTATGGAAGACAATAATAAATTACAAGCCATTTAATTCTATGTATGTTACTACAAGATAAACTAGAGGCTAAATTAAATTTAGATAACCTATAGAGTACTTGGGTAGTATTAAGTAAAATAAAATTGGGAGTAATATACTAAAGGAAAACCTGTGCTTTTAGATATTCTAACAAGGATTTATCCTCTCGTTTCTCCTCAACTAGTATAAAAGAATGATTTAAGGTTAAGATACCTCACTCTGAAAAAAGCCTTAGAAAGCCAATGTTGCATAAAGATACAGATAATTGATTTTTTTCAGAAAGCTACTTTAGTTCTAAAAAAACTAAAAAACCGGTTTTGCTCATCCTCACACAATCATAGAATCATGGAATCACAACTGAAAGGTGCTCCACAGAAAAACTGCAAACAGCTGCAGGTATTTTTCTCTCTACATAATGTCTGAGTTAATTGTGGAGCTCCTCTCAGTGGGACTTTACTTATAAATGGGTTCTTCTTACTCGGTAGCTTTGTGATATGTTTCAGTTCTTTGCACTGATTTTAGATAGGCTGTGTATGGATTGAAGTGGAAGCAAGAAGAAAGGAACATTTGAAGTTTAGTTTCTTCTTTCTTCTCCTATTTTCAGTTCGTTTTTATATTAGCTGATGCTGTGCGCTTCTTGATGAAGACAACATTTTCTGAGTTACTGGGTTTTTTTAGTAGGAGGATGTGTACTTTTAGCATACACGTAGTAGCACAGCTAAGATCTTTCAGAATTTCTAAGCTTAGGTCTGAGGAAAAAGGTAAACAACTTCTGTAAAATATGAAAATTAGGATTAACATTAGTTTTCAGTTGATAAATATTTTCTAAGTGTTATTGATATGAGGTTAAACGCTTAGTGCAGGTGAAAATCAACTTGTAATTTATTAGATGTTTCCCTTATCTTTATGGCATCATTCTTGCTGCAAGAACAGCTAGGAGAAGTAAAATAATGAAGTTGTTGAAACATTTTGAAGTTTAGGTTGAAAGTAGGATTTCCAGCTGACTAAGCCATAATCTTCCTTGAAACAGATATTTTAAATGTTTCTAATAGTGAAGAATAATTGCATGCAAATTGGCACCTCTTGCTCATATGGCATTGTTTTCTAGCCTGTTAGAAATAGTTTGGTTATTAAATATTAACATAGTAAGGTAAGTTTGTTTCGTAGAATAGAATCATTTAGATTAAAACAGACTTTTAAGTCTAACTATTAAACCAACTGTCCCTAGATAATCTCAGACTGTACCTCACAAAAAAAAAGGAATTAGTCAAGGAATGGTCCTAGAACAAATATAGCTGTAATGTGTCCAGTTCTGGGCCCCTCAGCTCGAGAAGGACATGGAGCTGCTGGAGGGAGTACAGCATAGAGCAATGAGGATGATGAAGCAAGTGGAGCACCTCCCTTATGAGGAAAGGCTGATGGAGCTGGGTCTCTTTAGCTTGGAGAAGAGGAGACTGAGGGGTGACCTCATTAATGTCTAT
>JAOXOE010030041.1:0-13589 GCA_028565055.1 Phoeniculus purpureus | reverse complement strand
TCTGTGTCCTTCTGATGTTGGGGACTCCAGAACTGGACCCAGGACTCCAGGTGGGGTCTCACCAGTGCAGAGCAGAGGAGGAGAATCACCTCCCTTGCCTGACAGTTACTGCTTCTTTTGATGCAGCCCAAGACATGGTTGGCTTTATGGGCTGCAAGTGCACAAATGATGCTCAACTTCTATGATTCCATCACTGCATTTTGTAGCCTTTTGGTTGGAATCCAAGTACAGGTAGTTGGGTAGTAATGGTCAATTTGGTTAGAAATGAATTCTTATTTTGTCTCGCTAGACACTGTAAAGCCCTTCTAGAAAACATCAGAGATTACGGCTATTCTGTCGCCATCAGCTTCCATTCCGATGAACTGGTCACGCACAGAGGGTTTTATATCGAGTACAAAGCCTTCAGTCACACAGACCGTAAGTGAATAAGCACACGCTTCAATTTTTAAGGCGAAGTCTTTGAGAAACTGTGCTTGCCAGAGCAATCACATACCCTGTCTTCTGAACCTAAGAGATAAATGTTGTTGTTATGCATTTAATTGAACAGATCGGTGTGCAAAACTAGATCAGAGAAAATCCTCAGTCTTTACTGTGTATGCAGGTCTTGACTTTGTGCTCTGCTCCATTTCTAGCACTGAGCTGGCAAGCTGATGGTGAGAAAGATGGAATCAATCCTTAGTAACCATCCTAAGGATCTGTATTGACTGGTGGATTGGCTGTGATGTGTTAGTGCCATCACGGGCAATTTGTGGAGGGCTATCTGAGAATAAATATGTGTTGAGAGCACTACTGTTCCATGATGGCTCTGCATGTAGCAATACTGAGAGAGAGAGGGGGAGGAAGAGTTAAAAACAGCAGCCGTCAGCTGAATTATTACAGGGGATGGTAAAGAGAGCACAAAGACATTCCTGCTCTGAGCTGGTTGCTTTACTCCCACTGGAGTTCCAGCAAGTCAGCAAAGAGGTCAAAATGACTCCAGACTGGAACTGGTTAAAGAAATGTGGGATCAATGATACCTGTGTTCTGTTTGTCAGTCTGAGTTAGATGTTAATTTGCCTGCTGTGCTAAGAGAAACAGTTTAAGTTGACTTAGCCTGGGCAGAAAGAGGAGGGGATTGGCTACTTGTTCTTCTGTGCGACTAGATGTATTTTTTCTGGCCAAAATGGAAGAAGAAAATGAATGTATTTGCTAAATTGCAAAGAAGCACAGTGCCTAGAAGCCTTCACTTCTAGGGAAAGTGAGAGAGGTTCTTGGTGATCTTCTGGTCCTGTGGCAACCAACGCTGGACCCAGTACTAAAGGCGTGGTCTCGTGAGTGCAGAGTAGCTAGCTTTGGTTTTAAGACACGTTTTAATATTTCTTCATGTTACAGTCCTGTGTTAACTCATTAGACTGTAAGAGCATTTCTAGTGCCTTTAAAGTCTTATTTTTCTACCTTGTCCTCGCATGCGTTTGTTCTAGGGGGTCTGTCAGAAAGCTGGAAATGCTGCTCAGATGGCAGGGGTAAATTAGGCTGTGGCATCTATTTCATGCTTGTCTTCTACTGTAAGCGGTTTGCTCTGAGTTTAGAGACTGGCTGAAATAATCTCTGAAGTATTGCTGACTATCTTTAAGATCATGTGAAGGATGTGGGTGAAGATCTGAAGTCTGATGAAGAGGTTGTGTAATGCATCACTTTGAAGAATCATAGAGTTCTAGAATGGCCAGGGTTGGAAGGGACCTTAAAGATCATCCAGTTCAACCCCCTCCCCTGCACAGGCTTCACTAGAGCAGGTTGCTCAGGGCCCCAGCCAACCTGGCCTTCAACAGTGCCAGGGATGGGGCAGCCACAATTTCCTAGGGCAACCTGTTCCAGCATCTCACTCCTCTCACAGCAAGGAATTTGTTCTTTATGTCCAACCTCAGTCTCCCCTCTTCAAGTCTGGAACCCTTTCCCCTAGTTCTCTCACTACCACCCATATCAAAAGCCCTCCCCTAGCTTTCTTGTAGCCCCTGTCAGAGATTGGAAGGCTGCTAGAGTGAGACAACAGAAAAAACAATGAGGGAATTTTATACCAATCTTTACAAGTTAAGCACCCAAAAAAACAGCTTAAAAAAATGAAACCAGCAGTCATAGTAAACCACTAGCAAACAATGAAAATGGTATTAAAAATGAGCATGAAGTGTTTGCAGCTCTTTACTTGGAGAGGGTAAATAGAGAAGTTGTACTTTGACCCTATCTTGTGTGACAAACTTATCAGCAAGTAAAGGAAATAAGACGAGGGGAAAAAAGGTGGCAAACTGTTTCTAGAGAATGATTGCCAATGATAAGGGAGTGGGATATCTCCCTGATAAGGAAAGGCTGAGGGAGCTGGGTCTCTTGAACTTGGAAAAAAGAAGACTGAGGGGTGACCCCATTAAGGTTGATAAATATGGAAAGGGCAGGTGTCAGGAGGATTTAGCCAGGCTCTGCTCAGCGGCATCCAATGATAGGATAAGGGGCAATGGGTATGAGCTGGAACAGAGGAGGTTCCACATAAGTGTGAGAAAGAACTTCTACATGGTGAGGGTGACAGGACACTGGAAGGGGCTGCCCAGGGAGTGTTGTGGAGTCTCCTTCTCTGGAGACATTTAAAACTCGCCTGGACATGTTCCTATGCGGCTTGATCTAGGGCATTATGCTATGTTGGGGGGACTGGACTGGATGATCTTTTGAAGTCCCTTCCAATCCCTAATGTTCTGTGATTCTGTGACTCACTACCAAAATTACTGTCATTCCTCAAGAACCTTATATGGGACATATCTAGTTAGTGATCTAAATGATGGATTAGGGAAGATGCTTATGAAACAGGCAAACGGAGAGAGAACTGTATTTATAAATAATTCTGACAAACCGGAGCAAGTAAATAGAGAAAATGATGTTCCATCACATAAAGACAAGATGTAAACTTTGGTTTAGATATAAGTCCACATGTGCTCAGTGTTTTGTTTCATACTGTCACAGTAGGATGTGAGATAGGATTTTTAAAAGATTTGGGTACTGCAAATTGGGCACTGCACATTAGAGAAAGCAGGAAACAAGGGTGATGTGCTAGAAAGAGTGACCAGAATGTAATACAAAGTCATAGAATCATTATAGCTCAAAAGGACCTCCAGGATCATCAAGTCCAGCCCTCAGCCCAACACCTCCCTAAACTGTGACCTCAAGTGCTGTAGCAACTCGGTTTTTAAACACCTCCAGGGATGGGAACTCCACCACCTCCCTGGGCAGCCTTTTCCAGTGCCCAACCACTCTCTCAGCAAAGAACTTCTTCCTAAGATCCAGTCTAAGCCTCCCCTGATGTAACTTGAGGTCCTGTCCTCTGATCCGTCTCTCTATCACTGGGGTCTATCAAAAAACAAGGTAGACTAATGTCTGTCAAAGGCAGCACAGTAACATCAACGTGACTTCCAGTAGGGACTGTAGCACACGGTGCTCTCCAGCCACTTGGATTATAAAGCACACAGCTATATTCAGCCACTTGGATTATGAAGTAAATGGCTATACCCATACACTTGGATTATAAAGCGTTACAACCTCTCTTCTTCAGGTTGTAATAGAGAACAGTTGAACTGTGGTGATGGGAAGTGTAAGCATAAGGCTTGTAAAGATGACGATGATGCTAGCGGTGAGGACAGTGATGAAAACGACTGCTGTAAGTATAAGTTTGTAGCTATTCTCCAAAAGATGGTTGGTTAAAGGCACAAACAGGGACATGCTGCTTTTACTGGGTATAGGAGTATTTATGTTTTTCCCAGCACAAGTTTCACAATAGTGAAAACAAAACATGCAGGGTATAATCAGTTCTTACTTCCACATGTGTAACGTGACACTATCCTCTCTCTCTTATTGCAGCCTACAAAAGCTGTTCTCCTTATGCATACAAATGTCTCAACGGAAAATGTTTGATGAAGCCAAATCCTGAGTGTGATGGGAAAAGAGACTGTGCAGATGGATCAGATGAACTGAACTGTGGTGTGGTAACATTTTTTTAAAAACAGTTAATTATTAATTAATATAACAAGGGCAGTGTGGAGTCTGGCATCTGGGTGAGAACAATGCTAGGTACCAGTACAGGGTGGGGACTGACTGTTGGACAGCAGTGTAGGAGAAAGGGACCTGGGGGTCCTGATGGACAGCAGGATGGCAAGGAGCCAGCAATGTGCCCTTGCGGATCAGAAGAGAGGTGTTTAGTAGATCAAGAGAGGTTCTCCTCCTGCTCTCCTCTGCTCTGGTGAGACCACATCTGGAATCATGTGTCCAGTTCTAGTCCCCTCAGTTCCAGGAGGACACAGAACTGCTGGAGAGTGTCCAGTGCATAGCCACAAAGATGATGGAGTGGAGCATCTCCCTTATGAGGAAAGGCTGAGGGAGCTGGGTCTCTTTAGCTTGGGAAAAAGGAGATTGAGGGGTGACTGCATTAATATTGATAAACATGGAGAGTGTGGGCATTAGGAGGATGGAGGCAGGCTCTGCTCAGTGGCATCCAATGATGGGACAAGGCGAAATGGGTGTGAGCTAGAACAGAGGAGGTTCCACACCAATATGAGAAGGAACTTGTTCCCAGTGACGGTAACAGGATACTGGAATGGGCTGCCCAGGGGGGTTGTGGAGTGTCTTTCTCTGGAGATGTTTAAAACCTGCCTGGACATGTTCTTGTGTGACTGGATCTAGGGGATCCTGCTGTGTCAGGGGGATTGGACTGGATGATCTTTTGAAGTCCCTTCCAATCCCTAATGTTCTGTGATTCTGTAATTACTTAGGAAACTGAGTCACGTATTTGTGCTGTGTTCAAGCATTTTTGGATTAAGAACCGATTCCATCATATGTGCATTTAAAAAACAATTAGTCTTCTGGTAACATCTGCATGAAAATGTCAGTCTTGAATTTTGCACTGTTTCATTTTAAACCCACGGATCCATTCTGTCTCTGACCTATTTCAAGCAATACACATGTCCAGGATCAGCTGGTAGGTCTTAGTGCTAATCCAACTCAAGGAGTTGGGATTTAAGCAGGGAGAAGAGATGTGGTTTTATTCAAGTGAATTTCTGGAATTGACCCATCTTAGAATTGTGCTTAAGTGTCTTTTTTTAGTTACTAATCTGTCTAGAATGCTAGGGAAGATAAAGAATGTTTGATTTATTCCTGACCTTTGAGGTCCAAAACATGAGTAAGGAAATGGGCAAGTACTCTTGACTTCTGATCAGTTGCACAGTAAGAAAGCATTTCTTTTCCAGCAGCTTTGAGGTCTGTGGATGAAACTTCATGTACTAAAGCACAGCAAAATGAAGTGACCTTCTGTTTCTTGTTTCCATTTTATTAAATTATTTCTGTTAGCCTGTGGAAGACATCAGCTTCAGAAAAACAGAATTGTTGGAGGTGAAGATGCAAGATCCGGAAAGTGGCCTTGGCAAGCAAGTTTACAGATGGGAGCGTATGGCCATGTGTGTGGTGCATCAATTATTTCCAACAGGTGGCTCGTATCTGCTGCTCATTGCTTCCTGGATTCTTACTCTGTCAGGTATGAAGTTATAATGTCATAAAGCGTTTGAAAGCGACACTAGATGATCATTTGATCATTAAACTACAGAAATCCTCAGTAGCTATTGCTCATCTAGATAAGCTGGTTCAGAGTGTGACTCTGTGACACATCACTTCATGAACCCTGAGCATTTGACTGGCTTCAGAGCTCCTAGGTATCTGAAGTAATTGTGTTCCTTCCAATTGCTAGTAAATACTTATCTGTTAGATTTAGGGTAAATACCGTTCTTTTAGAAGGCAGGGATTTTCTGTACAGAAACTATGGCTTTTTCTCTCAGGACAAGCACTGTTTATTGGTAAGTGGAGCTCAAATCTCACCAGTGTGCCATTTAGGTCATGTCAATAGAAAAGATAGACCTACTACTAATGATTCCATTATTCTATGATACTACATGCCACAAGGAGGAAATAAAGTTTAATAATAGGTGTTTCTGATTTCTAAAGCAGGGTGCATTGCAAGGAATTGGTGTTATAAATCCACAAAATTATTATGTTTGAAATAGTAAGTAGAAGCATTACTTAATGTTTTAGGATGCAGAGGCTACAGAGCCTGTATTTTTTGGAGATGTGTTCTAGAGGCTATAGAGCCTCTATCTTCCAGAGATATGTTCTAGAGACTATAGAGCCTATATATTCCTGAAAAGTGTTCTAGAGGCTATAGAGCCTCTTAGCTTCCAGAGATATGTTCTAGAGGCTATAGAGCCTCCATCTTCCTGAAAAGTGTTCTAGTGGTTATAAAGCCTCTATCTTCCAGAGGAGTGTTCTAGAGGCTATAGAGCCCTTCTCTTCCTAAGAATTATTCTACTTTGTTCACTTTGGTTTTGCTGAATCTCATCAAATACTGAAAAGCAAGTGAAATGGGGTGAACTGATACCACATTACTTTCCAACGGGACATTCTAAAAACATTCTTTTTGCAGATACTCTGTTCCTTCAGGATGGAGAGCATACATGGGCTTACACACTATTAATGAAAAAAGCAATCGTATAGCTATAAGAGCAATCAAAAGGATTATTGTCCACCCACTGTATGATGAATCTATCTCAGACTATGACATTGCCCTGTTGGAAATGGAGACTCCTGTATTCTTCAGTGAGCTGGTACAGCCCATTTGTTTACCCAGCACCTCTAGAGTATTTATTTATGGAACTGTCTGCTATGTAACTGGCTGGGGAGCCGTAAAAGAAAATAGTATGTTCATTTCCTGAATACACTTCTTGCACATTTGGTTTGGTTTTAAGCTCTGACAATGAAATATTTATAGTTGTAAGTGAGCCATGGGTATTTTTATTTAGTAGGTTTATAAAAAGCTAGAAAAGAACACTCTCAATTCTGAACATTTGCTTGGGTGGCACAGGCTGTGGGAAATCACTCAACCATAGATTTATACAAATGTGCCCATCTTCATGCTCCTGGCTCATTTTATCTGATGGATAGTTAATGAGTCGTCTTACAGCTAAAGAAAACTGCAAATTGCAACCATTGCAGAGAAAAGAACTTGTTTCTAAGGCTGGGATTGACAATATGAGGCCGTGAATAATAGTAACTGCAAAATTACTGTGGAGGTGTTTTATGTTTGTCAGTCTTGATTAAAGACAATTTAATATACGTTCCATGAAGAGTCCTGCCTTTGTTAGCTTGGGATCACAGAATCATTAAGGTTGGAAAGGATCTCTAAGATCATCTAGACTAACCTTCAACCCAGCGCCTCTGCGAGCACTAGGGCACCTCCATGAGCACTAGAGTGGAGTAGCTGCAGTAGGGAGGCAGGAAAAAAGCAGAGTTGAAGATGGGGAGAGGAGCAGGAGCAGAGTTTGTCTTGGCCCTGTTTCAATTAAACAGAAGCCAGCTCTGAAACCTGGGCTTAGATCATTTGCAGGGGTCACCACTGCATTGAGACCCGGTTCCTCACGTTTGAAGAGAAACTCTATGCTATGTTTAATTTGCTTTCTTAATATGCTTTTCTAAAAAACATTTAGATCCAGATGATAAGGCAACAGCCTAATGAAGTGCAAACATTGCAATTCATGTCTTCTTACAATATTTTTAGCAAGGTCATGTAAGCAATATTTAAGTCAATGCACCAGTGTGTGAAAAAAACCCCATATTTTTCTATCTTTCCTGTTACATTCCTAACCCATCCTCAGAGCTGAGTGAGCAACCAAGCCAAACCCCAGTACTTCACCTATTCATTCAGGTTTGAAAAGGTAACGTTCACTGTTGGGCCAAAACATGACTTCATGTCACTATGGTCACAACAAACCCCAGCAGTACTACAGGCTGGGGAAAGTGTGGCTGGAGAGCTGCCTGTTGGAAAAGAACCTGGGGGTGTTGGCTGACAGCCAGCCGAATAAGAGCAAGCAGGTAGCTAGAGCACTTGAGGCCGTGTTTTAGAGGTCATGGACCTATGGGGCTGAAGGCTGGGGTTGATGATCCTGGAGGTCCTTTCCAGCCATGACGATTCTGTGATTCTATGTAGTACAGATTTAAGCACTTAGCATCTCTTGTGACTTACTGTCTTGATTTTTAGAAGTTACTTATTTCCCTCCTTTCAGTTTCATTTATCAGCTCCTTTTCTGTAAGTGAGACATGGAAAAGAATGTAAAAAAACCCATTTGTTAGTAGATTGTCGTCAATGTTTGGAGCATAACCATAGTGTAAATAGCAAGAAGTTTTGGGAACAATTTGAAATGGCATGTGTTAGTCTTGTGTCATTATTTGCTTGGAGTCTTTACTACTTTCTGGCAGAACCAGATCACATAATCACAGAATATTGAGACTGGAAAACCCCTCTGAGCTCATCCAGCCCAGGACCTAACATCACCATGTCAGCCAGGGCACTACGAGCCACACCCAGTCTGTCCTTCAACACCTGAAGGGATGGGGGACACCACCACTGCCCTAGGCAGTCCGTTCCATAGAATAGAGACTAAGGAAATGGAAAGCTTGTCTATAGACACCCTAACCTTTGCAATACCATTTGTATCTTTTATAGGTCATCTTGCCAAAACACTGCAGGAAGCTCAAGTGAAAATAATCAACCAAAGTCTTTGCAACAAGCTGTATGATGATCACATCACATCCCGTATGCTGTGTGCTGGGAATCTTAACGGTGGCATTGATGCGTGCCAGGTAATCTAGACCTTGCAGAATAACTACAACAGAATGGTTTGGATTTTTTCATTTAAGTCAAAACTGCTCAGAGCTGAGGACTGTTGAGTGAGATAGATGTCTTGAGTCTATGGTTAATTATTAAAGCTAAAGGTTCTCCAAAATAAGGAATAATATTTGACATAGATAATCTCTAAATCTCTTGATAAATATTACTTGGCAAAAGACAAGGGGTAAAAAAAGTACCTTTTCTTCAACAGTAACAGTTTCCTATAAAGGAACAAAGATGTAAGGATAAAGGGAACCAAGTTAGGGTAATTTTTGCTATTCATCCTGATCTTTTTCCTGGTTCGTTATCTGGGTGTAGGATTAATCATAGAATCCTAGAATGCCCAGGGTTGGAAGGGACCTTAAGGATCATCCAGTTGCAACCTCCCCTCACAGGCAGGGACACCTTCACTAGATCAAGATACTCTGGGTGCCAGCCAAACTGGCCTTCAACACAACTGCCTTGGGCAACCTGTTCCAGCATCTCGCCACCCTTACAGCAAAGAATTTCTTCCTCATGTCCAACCTCAGTCTCCCCTCTTCAGGTCAGGAACCCTCTCCCATTGTCCTCTTGCTACCAACTATGTTCAAAGCCCTACCCCAGCTTTCTTGTAACCCCTTAGAGAGATTGGAAAGCTGCTCAAATGTCACCTTGGAGCCTCCTCTTTTCCAGGCTAAACAACCCCAACTTGCTCAGCTTGTCCTCAGAGGAGAGGGTACTGCAGCCCTCTGATCATTAGGGTTGCTCTCCTCTGGACACCTTCCAGGAGCTCTGTGTCCTTCTTCTGTTGGGGTCTCCAGAACTGAACCCAGGCCTCCAGGTGGGGGTCTCACCAGTGCAGAGTAGAGAGGGAGAATCCCCTCCCTCGACCAACTGTTCCACATTTGTTGGTGCAGCGCAGGACATGGTTGGCTTTCTGGGCTGCCAGAGCACACTGATGGTTCCTGTTCAACTTCTGCTCCACCCCTACTCCCAAGTCCTTCTCCTCAGGGCTGTCCTCAATCCTTTCTCCTCTCAGGTTGCATTCATGCATGGGATTGCCTTGACTCAGGTGCAGAACCTTGTCCTTGCCCTTGTTGAACTGCAGGCAGTTTGCACTACTAAAGTAGCGTAGCAGCGTGACGAGTGATGCATTATACATTCACAAGCAGATACAAAACTAAGGCAGGCTCAGGAAAGGCAGCTGCAGTGGTGCCTTTTATCTTGCAATGTTTGTTTATTTGAATAATTACAAGGCTGGATCCCGTCTTGGTATCGTAGTTGCTGTGACCTCATTTGTTTGCACATACAATCAGAAGGATGTCCTTGAACTGTCCTGACTCCCTTCTTTCTCCTTCTCCATTGTAAGCCTAGCTGTGTACTTTATCGGTTGTATATACTCATAATCATCAATATTCGCTTTCAAAATCACAAATGTGGTTGTTATACCAGTTTCTGTGGAAGAAGAGAGCTATGTGTTACTCATTTGGAACTGGTAGTTTGGTAGAATTTTAATATTTAAATTTACTATTAGCAGTTTAATATTTAAATATTTATTTATTAAACATTTAAATATTATTTCATTACTTAATAATTTTTGCAAGATCCTGATGGGTAAAGCTTCTTGACACACAACAGAATGTTTGCAGGATCTCCCTGGACTGTATAGCTTCCTCTGTCCAGTCACTGTCAGATCAGTTTCTTGGATTGTGGTGATGTTAGGTCATAGGCTGGGCTGGATGAGCTCAGAGGTCTTTTCCAGCCTCAATAATTCTGTGATTATCCCAAATGCCCACACTATAGCAGCCTAAAAGAGAGGGGAACTGTTCTGACTTCTTTTCTTATCTCTCGATTTTGTTTGTTTGGATGATGAAGGCTGTTTGTTGTTACTCTTTGGTACATGGACATCTTCTGAACTCTTCCATATTTTAGCTCCAACTGGAGGCAGAAAACAAGCTGCAGGGTCAGCTTGGAGGCTGCTGATTGTCTTGTGTGCATACAGGAACATCTGTATTCACAGCTGCTTGGATTTCTTTGAACTGCTCTGTTCACAGAAGGCATGCAATGTCCAAACAATGAAAGGCTTAAAGCATTTGTGAGCCCAAATTCGTTTCCATCCTGTGAATGGAACTAAAAGGCAATTTTTACCTTTCTGTGTAAAAGAAACACAAAAAAAAACAACCCCAGAGCTGCATGTTTCCAATTCTAATTTGCATGTTTCTCAGTCTTTGTTCTTCCTCTCCTTCTATGAATGCATACACGGTCTTGAATATGAAACTGCTGAGAATCCTACCTGGTTTGGTTTGGGGTTTGCTTTGGTGGGTTTTCTTGGTTGGGAGGGGTGTATGTGGTATCTTTTTGTTCCTATTTAATACACAGTGTAAGAGTTCTGCCTTCCATCTGTGAACAATTTATGGTCAAATGGTTTGTTCCCACTCTCCAACCCTGTTTGTTCATCTTCCATTCAGTTGTTTTATGAATCCTCCAATGGAACATGAGCTTCTTGCCACTGATTTATATTGATTAGTCTGTTTCTTCCATTCATTAAAAGATATTAATTACGTTTGACACTTGTCTGAGTGCATTCTTTACTGAGAGTGTAGTTAGGCACTGGAACAGGCTGCCCAGGGAGGCGGTGGAGTCCCCATATCTGGAGGTGTTTAAAAACCGAGTAGCTAGAGCACTTGAGGCTGTGGTCTATGGGTTAGGGAGCTGTTGAGCTGAGGGCTGGAACTGATGACCCTGGACGTCCTTTCCAGCCATGACTATATCCAGGAATAAGATTCTCATATTAAATTGCAATTTGAGAAGGAGAGGGACAGGTATTAACTGTTCTGAAACAACCTAACTTCTGTTGCTCTGCTCTCTCTGTGTGTTGGTGCACTAATGGCTGGTCTGCCTTCGTTTCAGGGAGATTCTGGAGGTCCCTTGGCCTGCACAGGAAAGGGAAATAGGTGGTACCTTGCTGGCATTGTGAGCTGGGGAGAAGGATGTGCTCGACGCAATCGTCCTGGTGTGTACACTAAGGTCACAGCACTTTATGACTGGATCCGTCAGAATACAAACTGATGCCCCAAGGAGAACGTGCGGATTAACTCCTTTATGAAAGCTGCTTCCTACAGTAGTCGATCATGCCCATCTCTAATGGTAGAAGATTAAAATGAACACAACCATTTCTTTGTGAAAGCAAGCACTTTATTATGAAGAAATTATCATTTGTTATTCACCTAGCAGTAACTGCTCCAATCCAGAGCAACTTTGGATGCCTTATCACTGCATCTTCCTTCATTAGATGACACTGAGCAGAGCCTGGCTCCATCCTCCTGACAACTGCCCTTTCCATATTTGTCAACATTAATGGGGTCACCCCTCAGTCTCTTTTTTTCCAAGCTCAAGAGACCCAGCTCCCTCAAGCCTTTCCTCACCAGGGAGATGTTCCACTCCCTTCACCATCTTTGTGGCTCTGCGCTGGACTCTCTCCAGCAGTTCTGTGTCCTCCTGGAACTGAGGTGCCCAGAGCTGGACATAATATTCCAGATGTGGTCTCACCAGGGCAGAGCAGAGGGGAAGGAGAATCTCTCTTGATCTTCAGTTTCTTGAAATTACAAATACTGTGATCAGTACAGCAGACAAAGTTGAGGCTAAATCATTTGCTAGTTTTGCTGCTGCTGCACATCTGTTCCTTTTTCATTTCTGAGCTGTAACTTTTGGGCTGTCCTCTTATGTTTTCCTAAAAACAGCAGACATGCAGGAAATGTTCATTAAACAAATTTTTTTGGAATCAAGCATCAGTAAGAGGAAAGAAATGCTCTGTTTTAATTAAACAAAAGGAAACTTTAGTGCTTTCTTATCTTCTCTTTGCTAGCTGGACACAGCTGTACAGTCTGATGTTTGCACAAGACTATTTCTCAGCTCTGACTCTGGCATGCTTATTGAATCTTACCATGGTCCTTGTAGGTTTACACTGCTTCTCCTAATGTCATAGAATAATAATGGCTGGAAAGGACCTCCAGGATCATCACGTTCAGCCCTCAGCCCAACAGCTCCTTAACTGCTAGACCATGGCCTCAAGTGCTCTAGCTACTCAGTTTCTAAACATCTCCAGGGATGGTGACTCTACCACCTCCCTGGGCAGCCTGTAGCGAAAAGGCTGGAATGATTTAGCACTGCACTCTGCCTGCAGTGAGGTTCCTGGTCTCACACTGGTACTGCTTTTCCTTCCTTTCTTGTGCTAGTGTTGGGCATCCCACCCCCTGCCCAATCCTTATGTCAAACGTAACTACATAAGCTATCCTCAGTCTGATACTAAAGATGCTAAGCCCCCTAGAATACATACTCAATCACTCATATCTTCATGTTAATAAACACACCTTAAAAAAGCAAAAAGGCTACGTTTTCCTCATTTGATTTTGCCTCAAACTCTAATCCCCAGGCACAATCAATATTAAATCCATGCTTTGGAGCTCCCTTATTTTGTAAAGCTGAGCCTAACTTGTAAGTTTTACTGACGTGCACATCTGAGGGCACAAGTTTCTTTCACAGAATCATGGAACGATTGAGGCTGGAAAAGACCTCTGAGCTCATCCAGCCCAGCTCAGGACTTAACATCAGATCTACCACCTAGACCAGGGCACTAAGGGGCACAGCCAGTCTGTCCTCCAGCACCTCCAGGGATGGGAACTCCACCACTGCACTGGGCAGTCCAGTCCAGGCTCTGATCACCCTTTCCTTGAGGAAGGGCTTTCTAACATCCAACCTAACCCTCCCCTGGCAGCTTCAGGCCCTGCCCTCTCGTCCTGGCACTGGCTGCCTGAGAGAAGAGCCTGACCCCCACCTGACTACAACCTCCCTTCAGGGAGCTGGAGAGAGGGAGAAGGTCCCCCCTGAGTCT